>PVHT021183521.1:997334-1046161 GCA_004024745.2 Catagonus wagneri | reverse complement strand
GGACGGTGTGAGGACGGCGTGGGGCAGACGTGAGGACGGTGTGGGGCCGACGTGAGGACGGCGTGCGGACGTGAGGACGGCGTGTGCGGACGTGAGGACACTGCATGAGTCTGCAGGTGTTCCCAGGAAGGACGGGAATGTGACCCTGACAGGAACGGACAGGACAGTGGGGCTGTAGGGTCCTGCTGGGCCCCGGAGGGTCACTTGCAGTGTCTTGAGTGAGGGACCCACTTGTCAGCCCCCCGGCAGGGTGTCCGCCTTTGTCTGAAGGTCCTGTGCCCTCTTGTGAGAACCAAGGCCTCTGCCCAGCGCTCTTCAAGGCAGACCAGCTGGACGACGGCTGTGGGAGCCTCCTCAACGCCCCGGGCCTCTGTGCGCGACAGCAGCGCCCACGCCCACCTGCGTGAGGCCTCCGCAAACCTGAGGACACAGAGCACGCTCTCCGGGGGTGTGTCCTGTCAACGCTGTTCCCATGTATCTCAGCTTCCTGAATAGAAACGCTAGAGTTTATTCAACGCTGGATGGACATACCTTCATATATGTCCGATTTCCCATGACTCTGTACACAGACGTGCCGGGTCACCAGCCCTTAGTGGGACCTTGCCTGGCGAGGGTGCTCAGATAGGGTTCACTCTGTCTCAGTCTCCGTTTAGCTTACCTGCGACACTCCTAAGCCAGCGTTTCCTCTGATGGTCTTTGATTTCCTTCTGGTCTGCCTTCTTTCCAGGTGTTTACTCAAAACCCCGCCAGACATCTGCTTGCTGTTTTGACTGAAAGTTTGGGGACCTTTGGTCGTGAGGGTGGAGCCTTATAAAGGGGATTCGTACCCTGATAAGAGACGCCGCCGCTGCCCACGCCTTCGCTCCAGGGGGCGTCCAGAGTGCAGCCAGCGTCTCTGAACCAGACCCCAAATCCGCCGCTGGCTTGACCGCGCACCCCCAGCCTCCAGACTGAGACACCCTGTGCCTGTCGCGTCGGCTGAGCCGCCTGCAGTGGCCCCGTTCCGCAGCCTGACTCCTGGCTTACCCCCCACAAGGCCCCCTCACCTAGACCAGAATATTTTCACCCAGCTGGGCCACCCAGTAACATACCCTTCTCCCTACATTTCTCACTTAAAACTGGGGAGATTTAAAAAGAAATGTTAAAAAAAAAGTGGAAAAGAGCAAGATTCCATAAACTCAGCAAGATTTCTATTTTTTAAAAAACTCTCATTTACAAGAAATTGAAAAGATTTAATTTCCAGTATCATCCAAAGATGCCTTCAATAATTAGAAAACTATTTCCTTTGGAAGCAATTGAGTTCAACATATAATTTAATTGCTGTCCATTACTTGAGCGACAATGCAGGCAGCAAAAGTTTTTAAAAATGCAGCTGCATTTCATCCAAAGCTTTGTGATCATAAAAATATGGCACTTCATAAACGAGTAGACTTCGTTTTTTGCAAAATCTGCATTTAACATTTTCAAAGCTTAATCTTGTCCTTCAAATTCATCACTGACATAGTTTTCCCCTCAACCAGTGAAGGGAACTTGGTGAGACGTCATCTGCGGGCTGTCCCCCCGCCCCCACGAGCCCCGCCTCGAAGAAGCGAGTTCCTGCATCTAACGATCCACTTGGGAGGAACAGCCCGGCTTTGGAACATCGGGCCCCAAGGCCAACACGGTTCCGGCGAAGCGCTGCTGGCCGACCCGGCGTTGGCACCCGAGGCAGAGGGGGCGCAGCCGCCCCCGCACGGGGCCTCCCCCAGCCAGACGCGGCCCGGCTCCGCTCAGCTCTGCGCATCACAGGGTCACGTGGTCCGGTGAGAGGGCGACCACGTGACGGGGAGGCCGCTGGCAGCTCGGCCACAGGAAGGGCGAGCCCTCCTCCGCGCGGACTGCGGCCACAGGGCCTCCTTGGGCCCCCAGCTCCGTGAGGCCCCCTCACATCCCCGTCTCTGGTTTCCAAGCTTCCTTCAGGGCCCAAGACCTCGGTCCTGCAAAGACGTTAAGTCCTTCGTCGCTACAGCCCCCACTACATACAGCCGGGGCGATTCAAAACCCGGTTCTTGGGCTTACACCCCTTGCTGGTGCTGGAGGCCCTGAAGGCAGCCCAGGTGGAGACACGGCCCCAACCGTCCCGCTCCCGTTTGCACCGCGAACCTGCACCCACGCTCCCCCTGCCCTGAGCCTGGGCTCCGCGCGCCAACAGGTGCCGCGGACACTCGGGCCTGGGTGGGGCCCGGGGTCCAGCCTCTCCCGCGGCACCGGCTGTGACCCCAGCGGGCGCGCTTCCCGCCCAGAGGCCCTGCCTCGTCCTTGTCCCGCCACCCCGCTGCTGTGAGGGGCCCGCGCAGCCTGCACCCGCATCCCCAGCCCCGCAGGAGCGAGAGGACCGGCCGGCCGCCCCCTCCGCAGCCTGGGGTGGCACAGAGCCGGGACTGCACCTGCTGGGGAGGCCCCAGGTCCCCACCGCCCGCGTTTGCTCCCTCGGCGTCTAAAGCCCATGAGGTGATACACACAGTCTTCTCTGGAGTTGAATTTTAATTCGGTTAAGTCACGGTTTTGGTCAGAGGCATGTTTGCGTCCTGCTTTCAGGGAAACGCGGCCGCTGCTCTTCCCAGAATCAGAAGGCATAGCTAGCACAGCTGGATGCTATTTTAGATGTGGCTCCAGGGCTCCTGCAACAAACATTTATGAAGCTATGAAGGTCTGGGCCCGGCAGCTCCCGGGATCCAGAAGAAAAGAAACAGAAGGAGCCTTTGCTGCTCCTGGGAGGTGTTCCCTGTGCGGCCACAGGGCCCGCCTCCCACCAGAGGCTGCGGGTTCGACACCGCAAGGCGGGGGCCTGCCTTCAGGTGGTGCCTCTTCCTGGCTCGACCGGCCCAGTGACGCACCGAACGTGCCCGCTCACGTCTGTGGATCTGAGGCTCGGCTGACAGTGTTTGCAAAGGTTTTCCTACAAGCGCAGGAACGCGGGAGAATCCCGGTGTTGTGCGGCCAACGATCACCGTACGTCGGGACCTGCGTTTCTGTGGCCACGTGCGGCCTAAGCTACATCCTTAGGTAGGGTTCCGCCGCCGGTTCCCAGACGCAGAGACGGAGGATGCGGACGCGGCAGGCGGCAGGGCTGGCGGAGGGGGCGACGTGACGGCGGTGGCCGGTCGCAGCCGCCGCGAAGGTGCGCGCCGGGCAAGGGAGCGGCAGCGGCCGAAGTGTCCTGCGCTTCCCGTTTGTCTGGCTCGTCTGGAGCAGGCATCAGGCCGAGTGGCTTTTCACACATTTTCGATTCTGACGACAGTGCTGCAGGGTGAGCACGGCTTGTCGCACAGCCTAGAATCAGGGCTTGGCGCTCAGGGCCCCGCCTGCACACGGCGCGTGACGTTTCGCAGTCGGGCTAGAGCTCACCTGACCAGACACGGGGACGCTGGCTTGGAGGCCGAGGGCTGCCCGGTGTCTGGTTCGCGCACTGGGAGGGTGCAAAGGAGGCTTCCTCTCACCTTGAGCACAAGAATATCCAGGGGGCCCACTGCGTGGTTTTGTGTTTGTTTCTTTCTTTTTAGGGCCACAGCCATGGCATAGGGGTCCAATCAGAGCTGCAGCTACCAGCCTACGCCACAGCCACGGCCACGCTGGATCTGAGCCACGTCTGTGACCCACACCAAAGTCTGTGGCAATGCTGGGTCCTTAACCCACTGAGTGAGACCCGCAATTGAACCCACATTCTCACGGACACTATGTTGGGTTCTTAACCCATCGAGCCACAACGGGAACTCCCCTCTTGCATTTTTAAAACACTTGGCAAAGTGGTTTGTTTTTTCAATTGTACAACTCCCCCCAAAATCAAAAAAAAAAAAAAAAGTTCATAGCAAAGTCTGAAATTACAGAAATGAAGAAAATATCTGTCCTTTGGCTTTTTGTGTGTGCCCTGAAGTAAACCCAGCCGCCATGGCAGCATGGTCGCCAAACCCGCGCTGCGCACGGAGCGCCACGGCCCGCGCTCCCGAGGGGCCTGCAGCTCAGAGGAAGCCACGCAGCTCAGCCGAGGGACAACGCAGCCTTGAAACAACCCAACTCCCCGCTTGATCGACATCCTGCAAGCCCTGCAGGGCCGGCTTCTCTGTGGGAACACGGCTCCAGCTCCAGGGTCACTGGAGAAGCTGCTTCCAGAAGCGGGGACTCTTTGGTCGTCTGTGAAGCTCCAAGCAAAGTGTTTTCAAGTGTGTGTTCCAGTCCCAACAAAAAGTGTTCTCATTGGTCACTTGAAATGAACTGTGATTCAGTCACTGTTACCTGAGCTTCCAGATGAGAAGCTGATACTCAGCAGAATCAGGACTCGGTGAACCTCAAACCCAATTCAATTCTCTCTTTTTTCTTGTTTTTTATACTGAGCCAAAGATGACTGAACGTCAAGGGAGCTGATTTATGTAGAATTAATTATGAGTAAAATTATTCATTCAAAGGACATTTTATCAAAGAAATTCTTGCCTTCCCGAGTTCAATGATGATTAATGTCTCCACAGAACAGCATGGGGCACTTTGAAATTCTGCAGCTCTTTATAATTTCACAAGTGAAACGTAATAGTAGCAAAGAATAAAAGTACGGAAATCACATGAAATGAGCCTGGAAAGAGAGGGAACAGCATGTAAGATGTCAGCCTTCACAGGTTTGTGTTTATTCCGAAGGCAACGAGAAGCCATTAAGTGAGAAGATTCTAATTCTTTTGCTAAGGAAAAAGGGATCCAAACTATGCACACATCTGTCCAGTTGAGATCAGTGGTCCTCCAAGACTGAGGGCAACGGGGGGGCGGAAATCGGGCCCGGAGGGGGCAGGAAGGCCCCTGGCTCGCTTGGCCAGCCCCGGAGGCTCACGGGCTCCGAAGGCAGGAGCACCGAGCAAACTGCTGAGGCAGGTCTGTCAAAAGTTCTGCTTTGACAAATAATTTGACAATTTGATGAATGTTTTCTCACTATTTGGCACAAAACTGGGAGTCCGAGACCTGCCACGGAGGACAGTCCCCACTCAATTCGCAAGTTAGAGAGGAGGTACCTGCAGGCTCCGCCCGGGAAAGGAGACACGTAATAAAAGTCCGCATGCATTCTTACAAAGAAAAAACCTTTTAGCAAAAAACAAATAGAAGAAAATGCATAATCTGTTGAAGAATGTCCACAGGGGAAAAAAAACCATCACAGAGGTTGCTCTCATCAGCGAGTTGTCGAAAGCGCTCCCGGTGAGACTGAACGGGGCCAGGTCGCTCACCGGCCCCGCTCAGCCAGCCCCGTGCGGAAGTCCCGGGCCTTCGGAAAGGCAGCAAAAGAACTAAGATGTGAAGACCTGGCTGAAAAAACACATTGTCATTATCTACAGAAGATACACCTTAGGTGGAAATCTGGAAAATCTAAGCTGTTTGATTTAGTAAGGTTGCTGGAGACAGGGCAAATTTTTTTAAATTAATTTTATCGTTAAGCCAGAAACAAGCATAATTTAGAACAGCACTGCAAAACACTACAATACACTAAACATCCAGAACAAACTTACAAATTATGTACATGGTCACTCATCAGAACACCGATAAAAATTATTTATTGAATAAAAAGTAGGGTGGACTCAGTGTTGTAAAGGTGTCAGTTATTCCCAAAGCCATCTGTAGAGCCAAAGAATTGTCAGTCGTTAGGCAGCAAGAGTCGTGACTGCGCACGCCGTAAGATTGCTTTAGAATCATGAATGTACATGAACGTGGAAAAGAGCCCTGAGGAAGAAGCAGGATGTGGGACAATCAGATTCATGTAAAGCTTCAGTGGTCGCGCCACCGTGACACCTGCTTAGGGACAGACAAACCGACAGACACCTGCTCAGAGACAGGTAAACCGTGACACCTGCTTAGAGAGAGACAAACCGACAGACACCTGCTCAGAGACAGATACACTGAGGCCTGTGTAGCAAACACGGTTTCTGACCGGAGCGCCTGCAGGACGTCAGCCCACGGCCCCAGCTCGCTTCGCCGAGAGCTTCAGCACCACCCCAGCGCGCACAGAGACAGCTCAAATTGTAGCTCTAGACAGGAAGAGGTGGAAATACAGGTCCTGGAGGATAATCCGGGAAACACCTCATGCTGGGGTAGGAGAGAAGCGTAACAGGACGCACAGCAAAACCACACACGTGCACGCGCTGGGTGGGGTTTGTGTTCTCGAAGGAAAGGATGCGGGACACGAGGCCTGTAACAGACAGCCCTCCAGCGTGATACCGAGAAGTACATGAAAACATTGCAGTTAACGTCTCCAGCACACTTGACTGCACGTGTGCAGAGCCATTTAACCAAGCTCCCTCAGCTTCCAGTACAGAAGTGCTCTCGGCTGCGCCAAAGCCCTGGAACCGGGCTTCTGGGAGCAGGAGGAGGGAGGGCGTGGGTAAAATGAGGGGCTGAGGGCTTGGGACCCTCCCACCGGAGCCGCGTGCACAGGGAGCCTCGTCACCTGAAAACAGGGAAATCCTGGGCGCCCTATTATTGTACCCAGGATTTACGAGAGAACCAAGATGACAGGCTTTCGATACTCTGCAAATGTCTTCTTAAACTGAAGCAGTGATGTGCAGGTCATTTTACAGAGATCGTTTCAATTTTCCTGTTCCCCTTTCCATGCAGAATCGTCATGACAAGCCCTCCAAGGTGACTGGCAGGGCCGGCTTGGGCGGCCTGGACTCCCAGACCTCCCTTCCCACGGTTTTGAGGCTGGACGCCAGGGCCCAGGAATCTCACTCGAGGCCACCTGCCTGCTGCTCACACGAGCTCTCCTTCCTGGGAGCCCTGTGGTGTCTCTTCCTAAAGGGCACCGGTCCCCTGCTGGCCTGGGCTTTGTGACTCATCTCCCTGGAACCCCCTCCAAAGGCCCTGCCTCGGTGTGCGGTCACGGGGCGGGGCAGGGCTTCGGCCTCCGAGTGGGCAGCTCGTCCACCTGGGGACATAGTTTCCTTCTATTTCTTCACTGGAAAAGGAAAACATTTTTAAAGGTGAGAGGATAAAATCCTGTCATCCCAGTTGACCCAAGGTCTTCAAAAGAACAGTTCTATTAAAGCAAAATCTTAAAAGCTCAGTTTTAATTATCCATAGATCTTTGCTCAGCTTTAAACCCACGTGACTGGCTGAAACTGTTCGTTCCCTTTTTAAGTTAGTTTTGTCTCCTTAGAGCAGCCAAGATATTGGCAGTAACACTTTTAAATGCCACTTGTTGTCCTTCCAAAAGGACACTATTTGCAGCACCACCCTGTCACAAGGCCAGAATAACACATCATTAATGGCTTCAGTGAAAGAAAATGTATCAATCAAAGCAAAGTCCGTTTATAAAAAGACAATAATTAACCAAACGCCCATGTGTTGGCAGCGACTGTTATTTCACAGCAGATTTAATGTGGTGGCAACACAACTGATTTTGGAAGTGAAAATAATTGGTGCTTCAGACATCAGTGGTCCTGAAAATAGGGCTCCTTCCTTAGAGGGCTAAGATGCACTGTTGACTAAAAACATCCATTTCTATAACCGGCAGCCCCGGAGGCAGCCTTAGCAGAGAGAACCCGAACATTCCGTCTCCATGGCAGCCCAGCCTGAGCATCTGCCAGGGGCTCTGCTGGGTTCTTAGACGCTGGCACTGCCAGCTGGGAGCTGGGGATGCGACTCCAGCACCGTGAGGCAAAGTCGTTGACTCAAGGGCCACGGCCTGGGGTTGGGACGCAGCCACGTGGACGGGCTACATACAGGCCGCCGTTCCCCACAACAGTGCAGACACGGTAAAGGGTGCCGAGCAGGGCCCTGGGCCGAGACTCGACTCGCATGTGGCTGAGACACGACCCAGAAAGAAAGTGCGTGCAGCCTGGGAGGGTCCCCAGGCCGTCAGGAGGCAGTGAACGGCTGGGAGTGAGGCACATGGAACAGTCCAGAACCGGGAGAGGTGGGCAAGCGTGTGGAGGCTGAGGGCTCGATTTCACCCAGGTGCAGAGCCATCAAAGGCAGGTGAGGAGATGTGAGTGGAGGGGCGTTCAAGGCCCGGGGTGGTGACAACGGGCAGTCCTCTCGTGCTGCAGCGGCGGGAATCCGGTGTCCCCGGGGAGGAGCGCCACCGAAACTGCCGCGGAGACAGCGATGCGCGTGCTCGACACACCGGAGAGGAGGTGGCTACATTCGAGCCGCCGGAGAACCCGGGGGAGGGGTGACCGGGGCCCGAAGCACAGCGTGCTCGCGGCGCTCGTCCCCGCTGGGCGCGGCAGCGGGTGGGATGCAGACAAGCGCGGGCCCGGCTGCAGCTCGCGTCCGGACCGGAGGCGCGGGGGTCCGGCCCGTCCCCAGGCGCTGGCGCCGCGGCCTCGTGACCCCCGCCCCAGGGGGCTGCTTCCACGTCTGCTCCGCGCTCCAAGGCTCTCCCTGAAGGGCGAGAAGCACAGGGAAAGGCACTCGGCCGTGTTTCCGACCGGGGGATGAGGGAGTAGCGCTGCGGCCGGCCGGAGCTGCAGCTGCTTGGCGGCCGCGAGGTGCCTGTGAGGTGGCACGTCCCCAGCCTGCTCCAGAGGCTGCGCTGGGGCCTCTGGCGCTGAGCGTCCCAGGGACAGGGGCAAACCCTCGGCACAGACTCACCTGCGCGACGGAAGGACTGGGCTGGACTGGAGCCCTGTTTCTAGGAGCATTCACTGAGGTCCCAGGAAGGCCTGGCACGGCAGCCGGACGCCCTGCAGGCCAGCGGACATCCTGTGTCTCTACAGTGTGACGCTCCTCAACCAGCCAGGCCAGCTCCTGACACCGAGAAGAGGAGCTCGCGAGTCTGTTGGTTCACTTCCCTGGAACACAGCTGATGGCCTTGGGCGCACGTGGTCACTGCTTTCCCCAAGGTCCCAGAGGAAGCGTGGTGGCCGGGCGCGCTCGGACCCACACGCCAGCCTCTGGGACCCAGTTGGCACCACCAGCCCCTCCAACCCCAGTGCCTCGGCTGGCGTTGGGCCCAGACCAGGGGGCCGGACAGGCTGCAGAGGCCGAGGCTGGGACAGTCCTCCTCAAGCCACCCTCCCACCTGCAGGGACACGGAAACGGGGGATGGTGAAGGTGAATTCCAGGTCGGAGCTGGGAGGGGTGTTCAGATTTCCTGGTTTCCGTGGCTCTTCGCCTTTTCTGGAGACGATCACTGGTTCTTCTTTCTTCAAAGTGCATCGGAAAAACCAAGCCCGAAACTGCATCCGCACGTCACAGAGCACGTGGGGAGGAGAGAGCAGGCAGCTCTGGCCCCTGGGCCTCCGAGGCTGGGGCCTGGCACACGGAAGTAACCTTCGTGTTTATCTCATACAAGTCAGGACTTCCCAGCCTCGGCAGGGAAGAGCCGCATATGTTATAGAAAAAAGAACTGTGCAGAAAGGAATCCAAGAGGCTTCCAAAGTAAGGACTGCCTGCCACTCACGCGTGTCCTTAGATGTGCAAAGTGTCCCAGAGGCCCGTTTCCCGCTTCTCACCCAGCGCAGCAGGTGCCATGGCCCGGCTCGGACCGGCAACAGGGAGCTTGTGGCCCTCCTGGCACATCGAGGGAAGAGCTTGGCTCCTTGTCACGGACAGTAAGGCTTTGGCTTCAGTTCGGGCACCTCTGCCCACAGATGACAAAGCCCAGTCTCGCCACATCTGCAGAGCAGCCCGGAGTTTGGGTTACCCGTGTCTGCAGCCCCACGACAATCGCTCTGAAAGGTGACCTCTTTCCCTCGGCACCAATTTATTCTGTTCCCAATAAATTCCTAGTAAACGTGAAAGAATAAGGCAAATATCGGTGCAAAAAGAGATCATTTCAAAGTAAAATTACACTAATGTGTAATGTAGTGTCTTTCTCTTTTCTGTGTGCGGGTTCTTTCCCCTTATCAGACAGAAATAGCTATTTGCCTCAGGGAAGATGAGAACTGTTATAGCAGAAATGCAAAATAAAGGGAGACGCATTATCAGATTTTGACTAACAGTGAGATATTTGCATCTCTGCTGAGATAATATTTTTAAAAGTTGAAGTGTGAGAGGGTAAATAAATCTGTGCTTGTATATAAACACACGTGCATGTGCATAGACGTCACACACTTGTTCACACGCAGGTATAAATTCGTGCACACTTGGCCAACCCTCAGCTTCTCCTGACAGCCGAAAAGCCAGAGCTGGAAGAGTTTATGCCGAGCGACGGTGGAGAGAAGGGACAATGTGATAAGGGGCTCAGCCTGCCCGGGAAGGCGGTGCTGAGGTGGGGAGAGGGGGCCGTTCAGAAGCCACGGGCTTTTCTGTCCTGACGCTAAGGGTGGTCTCTGCGAGCAGGACCATGCCTCTCAGGTGCTAAGCAGGTGCCCCTGCATGACCCTCGGGGAATGAGACGGTGGTTCCTGGGCCTGCAGAAACGTCTGGGGCCTGTGGACTCGTGCAGAGGGTTCAGAGTGAGGTGGCTGCACGGTGACTGAGGCCCCAGCGCTCCCAAGAAGCAGAGCCAGCCTGGGACTGAAGGAGCAGGGAGCCCCAGCCTAACCCCGAGGGAGGCAGATGCGCCGGAAACAGATAAGGGAAAGTAGGAAAACCCGATTCTTCCTCTCATCCAAAGCTTGACACCCACGTGACAACTTGGGGGTATGCTGATAACTGAGTTATAAGCACAGAAATAGACCTAAAATTGCCTTATATTATAATTAGGACTGTACAGTCATATAAGTAACCAGAAGAAATTTCACTGAACTGCTAGTGGTGGTTGTATTATTTGAGGTGACGTTTTCTCTTCTCGATTTTATATATTTTTTGTAATACAGTCACATTACTGTCTTAAAAAGAAGACACATTTATAGGAATAAAATTGCTTTGAGCCTGCGCGTCCTCCTGAAGATCAGTTCTGTAAATGTAAAGTTAAATTCGTTTTCCTTCCAGAACTGCTCTTGCTATTTGAAGCAGTTATCAGCTATTTTTTCTACCTTATTCAGAGACATTCACAGAATGAGAAGCTCAGAAATTCCATTTATCATTCTAGTACGCCTGACAAGTGAGCAGATCCCTCTGGTATTATGAAATACGTTATTTTTATTCAGTTGGTGATAGTTGGTCTAGAATTATCTATTTTTTTATATTATGCATTTTAGTGAAATATCCAAGGAACATACAAGCAGTTACTTTGAGGTTAAATAATATACAAAATGTAAAACTCATCTGATTATAAATTTACAAATTAAATATTTACAACGACTCCTACATAGAGACAATTCTGCTCCATGGTCTGCATTTTATAAACAAGAAACTGAAAATTCAGGTAAAGTGACCATAATTGTCTGGACTTTCTGATTTTACAGCTTTTAAAAATCATTATTTGGAGAAAATTGAGTAGAAGACCCTGGAATGTGTGTGGTATACACAGGGGGCGGGAGGCAAAGCACAGAACCAAGGCGGAGGGCTGGTGAGCTGGGGGGAGGCGGGGACCCGGTCCTCAGAAGGGCACCCAGGGACCCCGCCTGCGGAAGAGCACCCAGGGCTCCCTCGGAAACTGGGCGGAGTCAGACGTGGACACAGGCTGCGAACCTCAGAGATGCTGGGCGGTGAGCGCGCAGCAGGAGCGGCAGTCCCGGTGCCCAGGGAGGCGGCCCCACGCACATCGTCAAGGCAGGGAAGGCCAGGGCTGGGGCGGGGGGCGCCCCTGGGCGGGGGCACGGGCGGGTCACTGCCAGGCCCCCAGTCAGCCTCTTTGGGTCCATCCAGCGACGGGTCAGCAGCATTTATCTCCCACTCTTCCTCCTTAAGGTGAGGGTGCTGAGGAATTTAACACAGGGAGAAAAGTGAAGCCGCAGATGCTGAGAGCACATCCTGCCTTCGCCCGGGAGGCCAGGGTCGGGTCCAAAGTCAGGGAAGACACTTGGCCCTCAGCCCAGGCTGCCCCACTTACTGCACGGCTGCACTTCAAAGGCCCCTAATACTAGGTCTTGTATTACTAGAGGGATGGAAAGGCAATTTTTCTTGAAGGAAGTCCAGATCCAGTAACCAGCTGTCCGATGCCCTGATGGGCCTTTCTCACGTGCCAGGTGCTTTGTGAAGGGTCCAGGATAAGGTGCAGGGCTGCGGGCGGGGGATAAACCCTACACCCGGGCCTCCAGTGTTGATTGCCGTCTTTGGCTGTGTCTGTGTTTGGGGTTCGGATCTGAAGGCACCTAAAACGAAGGCAAAGAGTGGATCTCTCTCTGGCCTTACCTGGTATTTATGCTACTTAATTTGGTTAATTTACCGAGATGAATTCAGTACTCTCCTAGACACTGACCGCCATGATCTTCTCTTTTTTATTTTTTAAATTCATTTTCCCTACACATGTACATACTTTTTAAGAATTGCATTGGAGTACCGTTGACTTACAGCGTAGCACTGGTTTTAGGTGTAGAGCCGAGTGAACCGGTTACACGTGTGTGTGCACACACACACACCCTTTCTTCCCATATAGGTGGTACACGCTTCCAGCGGATTCCCTAAGCGACACAGTGGGTTCCCACTGATCTCCTCTGCGCAGTGGAGCGTACGCTGCTTCCATCCCCCCAGCCCCTCCCTCTCCCCCGCGCTTTCCCCAAAGGCAACCATCAACTGCCTTTGAAATCTGTGAGTCTGTTTCTGTTCTACAAACAAGCTCCCCTGCATTATTTTTATTCGACTCCACATATAACTGATATATTATATTTATCTTTCTCTGACTTACTTCACTCAGTATGAAAATCTCTCTATGAAATCTCCATGTTGCATTGTTTCAATTTTTATGGTTGAGTCATATTCCACTGTGTGTGTGTGTGTGTGTGTGTGTGTGTGTTTGTGTGTGTGTACACCACATATTTTTTATTCAGTCATCTGTCAGGGGGTATTTAGGTTGGCCTTTATAAATAGTGCCTGTGTGAACACTGAGTTGTGTGCATCTTCTCCAGTTACGCTTTTCTCGGGATATACACCCAAGAGCGGAATTGCTGGCTCATACGGTGGTTCTATAACTTGTTTTTTAAGGAACCTCCACACAGTTTTCCACAGTGGCTGCACCAGTTTACATTCCCACCCATCACCAACTTACATTCCCGCCAACAGTGCAGGAGGTTCCCATTTTTGCACACCCTCTCCAGCACTTATTTGTTTGTAGACTTTGATGATGGCCATGCTAATGGGTGTGAGGAGAGGCCGCGCTGTAGTTTTGATTTGCCTTTCTCTACTAATTAGTGATGTTGAGCATCTTTTCATGTGCTTTTGGCCCTTTACCCGTCTTCTTTGGAGAAATATCTGTTTAGATCTTCTACCCGTTTTTTGATTGGGTTGTATTTTTTTTATATTAAGTTGAATGGGATGTTTGTATGTTTTGGAAATTAATCCATTGTTGGTTGCTTAATTTGCAAAGATTTTTCTCCCATTCTGTGGGTTCCCTTGGCTGTGAAAAAGCCTTTGAGTTTAATTTGGTCCCACTGTTTTATTTTTGTTTTTTATTTTCATTACTCTAGGAGATGGGTCTGAGAAGATATCGCTGCAGTTTATGTCTAAGAGTTTTATAGTATCTGGACTTACGTTTAGGTCCTTAATCCATCTTGAGTGTATTTTTGTGTGTGGCGTTAGAGAGTGTTCTGATTTCGTCCTTTTGCATGTAACTGTCCAGTTTTCCCAGCACCGCTTATTGAAGAGACCATCTTTCCTCCACCGTATGTTCTTTCCTCCTTTCTCATAGATTAGTTAACCATTGGTGCTTGGGCTTATTTTTAAGCTTTTTATCTTGTTCCACTGATCTGTATTTCTGGGTGTTTTGTGTGTGTGGTGTGTGTGTGTGTGCACGCGCCAGTACCATACTGTTTTGAAGGATGTAGTTTTGTGGTATAGTCTGAAGTCTGGGAGCCCGATTCCTCCAGTTCCATTTTTCTTTTTTGATATTGCTTTGGCTATTTGGGGCATTTTGTGGTTCCATACAAAATTTAAAATATTTTGTTCTAGTTCTGGGAAGAATGTCTTTGGTAACTTGATAAGGATTGCATTGAATCTGTAGATGCCTTGGGTAGTATGGTCTTTTTAACAGTATTGATTCTTCCAATCTGAGAGCATGCTATATGTTTCCATCTGTTTGTGGCATCTTTTATTTCGTTCATTAGCATCTCATAGTTTTCAGAGTACAGGTCTTTTGTCTCTTTAGGTGGGTTTATCCCTAGGTATTTTATTATTTTTGATGTGATAGTAAGTGGGATTGTTTCCCTAATTTCTCTTTCTGGTCTTTCACTGTTAGTATGTAGAAATGCAAGAGCTTTCTGTGTATTAATTTTGTGTCCTATAACTTTACCAATTCATCAATGACCTCTAACAGTTTTCTGATCACGTCCTTAGGATTTTCCACGTATAATATCCTGTCATCTGCAAACATCAATAGTTTTACTTCTTCAGGTCCAATTTGGATTCCGTTTATTTCTTTTTCTTCTCTGATTGTCATGGCTAGGACTTCCAAGCCTATTTTAAATAATAGTGGTGACAGTGGGCATCCTTGTCTTGTTACATATCTTATCAAAAATGCTTCCAGCTTTTCACCATTGAGAATGATATTAGCTGTGGGTTTGTCCTATATGTTGTCCTTTGTTATGTTGAGGTAGGTTCCCTCTATGCCCACTTTCTGGAGAGTTTTTTTTTTTTATCATAAATGAATGCTGAATTTTGTCAAAAGTTTGTTCTGCATCGATTGAAGTGATCATATGGCTTTTATTTACAGTTTATTGATGTGGTGTATCATGTTGACTGATCTGCAGGTATAAAGAATCCTTGTGTCCCTGGGATAAATCCCAGTTGAGACCATGATCTCTTCGATTACATCCTGTTTCTTCATTTTAAACACAGATCCTTCACTATTTTCCCAGCACTCCCAGGACTTCAAAACAGCTGGTAGTCAGAGCTGTGGACACTGCAGGGCCCCCTGGCCTTACTGTGGGCACTGCAGGGGGGTCAGGTCACAGGCTGCCACCAGCCCTGCTGGCTGAGACTCACTATTATAGAACTGCCAGCCCAGGCCCTTGTTTTTGTAGAAAACTTTCCTTCTAATAATTTTCCATTTCTGGTTTTATAACTTTTTGCTCAATTTTTAAAAGTATAGAAATGTCCTGTGTTCAGGTAGAAATTTTTCACGGCGGCTCCTTGCAACGTGACACCTTTTCCTCTTCAGTTCAGGCTGTCCAGAGTTGTAACTGGAACATGACATGAATTTTATTAGCAAAAGAGTCAGGTGAGCTGTCTTTCATAAGAGTGTAGAAGTGTGTGTGCATGTGTTCAGGTTTTTTTCCTCATAGACTTGGACTCGACGTTTGTCAAAACCTGAAGAGCGTCCTCGTTGAATTACGAGGGCAGACACGGTCGTGGAGTGAAACAGCCAAGAAGAAACGGATGGAGGCAAAGCCGGGGCAGAGGCGGCTCCCGCCGCGCAGGGAGGGCGCCGGGGGCTGGCGCTGCCCCAGCTCCGAGCCCAGCCGCGGGCCAGCGCCGCGCAGGTGGCCGGGCTGTCAGCCGGTGACCACGAGCGCAGGGGCGCGCGCCTTGGCCGGCGTTTCCCCTCCCAACCCAGCGGAGCCAAGTGTCTGCAGCCGAGCCCCAGCTTCTGGCCCGGCTCCCGCCGCCCTGGCAATTCTTGCCCCCGGTTTGTTGCCCATTTGACTTCGGGTGTGCTGAGCTGTGGCTTCGCGTGTTTCTTCTGCCTCAAGGTCACGGCTGGAGTCTGTCGCCTACATCTGAAGCTCCGGGCAGAACCCTCCCGTAGCTGACGGTCCCTTGTCAGGGCCTTAGCAAGTCCTGCCTGGTGGCGAGCGGGTGTCCGGCTCTGGGAGGCGGCGGTGGGGCGGCCGGGCCGAGCGGGAAGCGCGGCCTCCGCGCCGAGCAGACCCGGGCTCCGGTCCCGCCGCCCGGCCGCTTCCCGGCATCGGGCGCGGCGGGCGCTCTCCCGGGCCTGGTGGCAAACGCGGCACGAGCCGCTGGTGCCGGTTCCTGGGACGCAGCCCCGCAGCGCCCGTCACGTCCAGATTCCATCTGAAGGATGGCGGGAAAGTCTTCCGAGCCCCATCTCGGGGGGACAGGCTGTCACCTACGTCAGACAGAGGTGCTTCTGGAAACTTCTAACCGAGCTCTTGTCCCGGGAGCTCAGATTCCCATGAGCACGGCTGAAACGAGGGCCACCGAGATGCCGGAAATACTGAATTCCACTGATGATCTTGCAGAGTGTTGTCTTACATTCCACATTTAAATTTTACTATCTTTGGAAAACTGTTTAAAAATCAATATCAAAAGGCTTTGGTGACCGAGATGCCCATGCATGTTCTGCTGTTGGTTCAACAGTCTCCCCGAGGAGCAGCTGGCTCTCAGCCCCGTGAAGTCCTGGGCCCGTGTCCCCACACCCAGCACGTCCCTCTGGTCACAACCCTGGAGTGCTGCGGTCCTGAAAACGCACGAGCAGATGCTGGTGGAGATTTGCCAGGAAGAGTCTCGGTCCACTCGGCTTTTCTGCTTTGCTGAATTCTAGGTTCTAGCAGTATTTTCTTCTTTTCTTTTCTTTTGGCCACACCTGTAGAAGTTCCCAGGCCAGGAACTGAACCTGAGCCGCAGCAGTGACAATGCTGGGTCCCTAACCTACTGAGCCACCAGGGAACTCTTCGAGCAGTTTTAAAGGGACGTTTCCCCGAAGGGCCTCAGCTCGTCCAGCAGGAGCTTGTTTCTTTCGCTTAGCAAGTGCGCTTTGGTCTTTCTGAAACCTTTGCTTTAGCCATTGTTCTGAGAGTAGCCCCTGCCAAGGCCAAGGGCACACAGCGTGTGGCCACTGCCGCCTGTCGGTGAGAGAAAAACGAAGAGGAAGCCCTGCTTCCCTGTCCTGCATGTGGACCAAAGTCCCTGGCTCCCTCAGAACTGTTTGCACGACGAGGCACCTTGACCTGTGAGCTGAAGCAGTGAGTCGAGAAGATCCTTTCACTGTTGTCCTCATCACCACAGACAGTCACCTTCTGGGACGACAACCAGCCAGCGAACAGACTCTCGGGACCTGCAGGCGGCTGGGCCCGGATGGGACTCCGCCGGCTCCGGGGCCTCCAGCCCTGCCCCTGCAGCCTGATTGCCAGGGCTCTGGGCCTGGACCACCTGCACCCGCGAAGGCCGGGTGAGCAGCCGACAGCCAGTACGTTCATGTTTGGAGCCTCTGAGCCGGCTCTCCTGCTCCGAGGCCTGCCCACGGCTGTCTGCACGGAGCTGCGGGAACCCTGCTCTTCGAATTCGCTGATCTAGGTAAAACCTACTCTGTAAAATTGCCAGATTATCCTTCATGAAGTTCTGATAAGAATAAGAACCGTCCTCTTTAGAGAGATTTTAAAATTCAGTTTTGTGTTTGGACAATACGGATACCTCACAGTTGTCCGACTGCCGTGAAAGTTTGACCTGCAGGTAAAAGAAGAGCGGTGTCGGAGTTGTCATTTTTCAGACTCTTTCCTCATTCTGTGTGTTTTTAGTGGATGCTAAAAAGCATAGTATTTGAAATAAAGCCAAATGTCAACAGGTAAATCCGTATCTACGTCAGAAAAACACTGCTCGTAAAATATACAATGAATGGAAGCAACATAAAAATCAACATTTTTAAGGGAAAAGGTGATTTTTAAGAAATAAATGACAAGCAGGTTGACGGTGATAAAGTTCATGGTTATAAATTTAGTTCTTCAACAAATCACGCACGTTCAGTTTTCATTTTGCTGCCTTTTTTTGTATTGTGGCAAAACACATACAGCTTCAAACTCGCCGTCTTAACTTACCAAGGTGCAGTCCGCGTCTCCACATTAAATTCGTCCACGCCGTTGTGCAGCCACCACCGCCTCCGCCCGGGGACACTGCAGGTCTTGCAAAGCTGAAGCTCAGTCCCGCTAAATGCTGGCTCCCACCCCACCCAGTCCTGGCACCTGCTGTCTGTCCTTCCGTCTACGATTTTAATGACTCTGAGCACCTCATGTAAGTGGAATCATACAGTATTCGCACATTTGGTTTTTAAGAGGAAGAAAAAGCACTCGTTATGGAAGTACTTCATTTTATCTGAGCCTAAAACAGACTTATTTCAGTAAAAATGAAATTTTATTAATCTGATTTGCTACCACTGTATAAGTACCTTTCAAAAGTGGCTTTTACAATAATAATAATAATAATTTAAAAAACCAACTTCATTTTTAGTTGTCTAAACTTAGCCTGGGCCCTCTGGCTGGTTTTTATAAGCATGAAAGCAAGCCAGTCTCTTTAGAAAAAGATTTTTTTCCTGGGGAGTTTATGGCTCGGGGGACTAGAAACAGGATACGGAGACTTTTTCACACGTTGCACTTAAGCCCCGAGCAGACCCTAGTTCGGAGCGCAGAGAAATGTGTATCCAGTGCTGGAAGCGGGCACCGCGTGGCATCAGGTCACCAAAGGAGAGTCTGGTCACGAGAGCGGGAAGGAGCCACCAGGCACACAGACACTGGGCATCCCATTGTCGTTCGCTCTCTGAGAAAACGTCCAGTCGCTGCTGAGTGTGCGGACAGCCTGCACGGAGCCCGGCCGTCAACCCCGGCAGCAAAGCCGCTAGGAGGCCGCGCGGCAGGGCGGGCGCTCGTGGACCAAGGGCCTTGCCGTGGTACCTGCACTTGACACGAGCGCATCCTGAGTGTCCAGTCCTTAGGCGTACGTGAAACAGACAGAGACAGAGAATTTTTTAAAAGGAAAACAGAACTTCAGAGTGCCAAGATTTTAGGATATATAACAAATTGGAGAAATTCCATAGATCTACCTTAAAATAATTTGGCCTAATAAAATACACTTGGTCTAAGAAAACTATGAAAAGCCTCTCATTTAATGAAAGCTCAGCCAAATCAGCACTAATAAATCTAACCTCATCTTTCAAAACTGTATTCTTGGACAACAGAACCTCATAGTTCTGGATGGAATCCACGGTAAACTGAATTTTCTTAGGCTTTGGTGAGTGTGTGGTCCTTCACCATGAGAAAAACACACAGCCTGATTTGTTAGGGTCTTGATTAAATCAAATTTCAAAATACAATGAGCAGAATAGATAGCTGTGTGAAAAATATTATTTAATGCTCAGAGAGAATAAAAGTCAGGTAGACGGTTATTTTCAAAAGTCTCAGAATCAGCTTATAGAAGTAAGCCAGCATAAACACGGTGAATTTCATTTTTCTAGAATGACTGTTTTCCAAACGTGACTGCTCTTGTAAATGACTTTTTACGTCTGCAAGGAACCCATGATGGGAACCAGCTGAGGTCGACGACCAAGCAAAGCAAGAGGTCCAAGCTTTTTGAAGGAAAACATTTTATTCTCTTTGCTCCAAAGCTTATAATTAAAGCAAACATCTCAGTCAGAACCCACACCCCTGAAGAGAAAATCCTCCATCTCACAGGCAAAGGCACTGTGGAAAGCGATGATTTTCCAAGGAGTGACTCGTCTGTGGTGACACTTGGCAAGGACTGGCCCGTGGAACTCAGGCTTCGGGCTGCTCAGGCACGCAGCTCAGAACGGCCTCGGGGACAGTGGGCGTCGAAAGGGGGAGCAAGCCCTGGGCATTTCTTGGAGGAAAGGAGACCTTGTCTCGGGTTGGCCGTTGAGGACCACATCGCCGAAGCTGAAGCGCGCAGACCACCAGATA
Source organism: Catagonus wagneri (assembly GCA_004024745.2). NCBI lineage: Eukaryota > Metazoa > Chordata > Mammalia > Artiodactyla > Tayassuidae > Catagonus > Catagonus wagneri. Next base: position 1,026,524 of record PVHT021183521.1, on the reverse strand, counting down.
CGGGACGACAGAGCCCGCGGAAGCCCTCAGAACGTGGCCCAAGTCGAGGGCAGTGTCGGGTGTAGGCGGGGAGGCAGGGATGTGCCTGTGTCACCGCCGACGTGGCACAGCTCGCGGCTGGCGTGAGGGCGAAAAGTGACCACACTTTCGCTCAGTGTTCACGAGCGAATAGTGCTCGAGCCACTCGTTTCTTCATATTCTTTTAGGTGATTTATTTCTGTCCTGAGTTTTATTGTTTAGTCCCTAAGGCGCGTCCTGCATCGAGGGTGACTTTTCCTTCTGTCTCCGTGCTCACCATCCGGAGATCACGGAAAACACCAGGCCAGAAGTTTTAGACTGTGTGTCATTTTGGCTTAGTAACTCGGGCTGATCTGCATTTAGGTAACTAGCTGTGCTGGGTTCATTAGACCCGCCTGCCTCAGCTCTGGGCGCAGCTGAGGAAACTCCCTCACAGAACCCAGCGCGTGAGGACAGCCTCCTGCCACACTGGCTGTGTTGCAAGTGGGCACAGCGGAAACAAGAATAACATTTTAACATGTAGTTTTTTTCATTGTTAAATGTGCTTTCTATCTGTAAAAAGTTCATCAAATGACTAATTTGATATGTGAAAAATAACCATTTTTGTCTAGAAGTTTCATCTTAATTTTAAAAAGTTGCCATTGATCACCTAAAATATGAAGCTGGAATATCCAGTGGTGACATGCACATTAAAAGCTGTACTGACAAGCTAGCGGTTCACCAATGAAAACCCCCTGGAACCAGCTGGGTCCCAGGATGATAATGAACTCAGCAACAGCAGTGTGAGGGACTTCCTGGAAATCTGCAACTCAAGCAGCTCCCGTGATCTGAGTGGAAGGAAGTTCAAGAGCTTCCTGGGTTCAGAAAAGTAGGAAGGGCTTCTCGGCAGGGGAGCAAAAGCAGGGAGGTCCCGGCAAGATGGCCCCTGAGCCGCAGTGCCGTTTGCCATCCCCGAGCCAGCCCCCTTCTCCTCGGGCAGCCACCGATGCTGCTGGGAGCAGCAACCTCCCCAGCTAAAGACCACACACAGCCTCCCTCACCTCCGGGTGTGGCTATTTTATGGATTGCAGTGAGATCGCAAATGGAAGTTATCCGGAGGCAATACTGGGAAGGCTTCGTAGCTGATGGAGCTACATAAAGCCTGTTTGCCACCCTCTTTCTCCTTCCTCCCTACTGGAGGCGGATGCAATGGCTAAAGCTCTAGCAGCCATTTTGTGACCCTGAGGATGGACTCCACACAGAAGGGCAGAACAGGAAAGCTGAAAACAGCCAGGGTCCCTGCCGCTTCCTGGAGCAGCAGCCCTTGACTGCCCCCTTCTGACTCTTCTCAGTGAGGGAATAAGCCTGGGTGGTTTGGCTTTTCTGTTACTGCCTCTGAACCTTGACCTACTTGATACCTCCTGATAGGAAGCAGGGTTTTTAATCACAAGGTGTCCAGGTTCTGCTACAAGAGCCAGTCAGTTCTAGAAGGAGGGAGGTATGAGTCTTGTAGGATCATACGGACGTTGGCGCCCCTGAAGGAGGTACTGCCGTGTGGTGGGTACAGCGGGCGCTCAGGGCGGGGTGCAGGGAAGGGAGAGTCCTGACGGCGTCCTGGGAAGGCCGGGGTCTTTCTGGCAAGAGACCAGCGAGGGTTTTTCCCAGCTGTTGAGGACCGTTGGCAGCATTAATATCGGGTTGAAATTGTTGATGTTTGACTACTTTTCATGCCAAAAATATGAATTTTATAATAGTCAACTTTTATTTCCAACATTACTTTAGCACTGTTATGGTTAAATTTCTATCATTTTTATTTCTGTTTTCATATTTTACATTTTTGTATTAATTACTAAATATCCATTTTTCAAATTACTGTTCATTCCTATTGTTAGTATTGAAATTTGTTATATTCATCTTTAATACTTTATTTACTTGCATATTTAATCTCCTTATGAATTTTATACTGTTTTTTTAGGGCCACATCCAAGGCATATGGAGGTGCCAGGCTACGGGTCGGATGGGAGCCTGCGCCACAGCCACAACAACTCGGGATCCGAGCCGCGTCTGAGAGCTACACCACAGCTCACAGCAACACCGGATCCTTAACCCACTGAGCGAGGCCAGGGATCGAACGTGCATCCTCACAGATGCTAGTCAGATTCATTTCCACTGAGCCATGATGGGAACTCCTGGATTTTGTACTTGTAAAACACTTTAGTCTCTAGCTTTAACTCACCTTTTATTTGTGATCTCACGTTACTCGGCTTCTGGCCGTCCTGAAGCAGAACACAGGGTTAAGGACAACAGAGGGTCCCGGGCCGGTCGGTGGGCGTGCCCGTCTGCCTGCTCAGCCCCGCCCTTCATCTCCCACAAAGGATCATCAGTGATGACCTTGAAGGAAACATGAAATCGTGTCCCGGGGAATCATACATCTGATCCCTAAATGTGCCTTTTCTCTCCGTGCATCGAAGCCCCTTGGACCCCTGGGTCTGCTGTATAGCGGGGATCCCCTGGCCTCAGGTTTGCAGACTCGGGTTCCCACGGGGCCAGGAGTGACCCCGCCACAGGCGCTCAGCGCTGGTGCTGCCAGAGACGAGACGGGGCCCTGCCGGTCGAGTCGTCCTTGTTTTCCAGGAAAGCTGGTGAGGGGGCTGTTACTATAAACTCTGCTGGGTCGTGAGAAACGTCAGCTTGCCTTTCGAGGCCGTGAGGGCCGAGCAAACCAGTCTGTGAGCCAGATGTGCCCCAAGGCTCTGCCAGTCCCGAGGAGCCATTGCCACCTCTGAGCCTCGGATCCTCACCCGAGGGGCCTCGGCGCGGTGAGGCCGGAAAGAGGCCCGAGCCGCCTGGCACGAGGGCAGCAGAACGTCCGCAGGCCTGCCGTCTCCACACCTCGCCCCTCTGCTCGTCAGGGCTGACGAGGCGACTCCCGTTGGGCAGCAAGCTGCAGCACCAACACTTATTAAGCAGGGAGAGAAGAAGAGGAAAAGAAATAGCGCGACTACCTGCAGATTCCTTCGGGGGGCCCGCCCGCGGGGACCACGCTTCTTCCTGCACCTGCGGTGCCTGCTCGCCCAGCGGGGCGCCCTCCGCGCGGGCCTCAGGGGCCCCAGGGCAGCCGGGCCGTCAGGGCCGGCCAGCGTCGACCACGGCCACACGCGGTCTCTGGACTCTGCTCTCTGCCTCCTCTGGAAGATCCAGCAGCCACCAGGGCCGCCACCACACACGCCTGTCCTGGTCGCACAGCACCTGTCCTGCTCGACCCTTCTGGGCACGGCAATTCCACATTCCAGTTGCTCAGGCCGCGCACTTTGGAGCCACTCTTTTTCTCTCCGTCCGCCTTGCACTCCAAACCCGGTCCAGCAGGAGTCCCGCTGGCTCTGCTTCTAAAATACTTCCAGGGCCTGGGCTCTCTCATCTGACTTCAGCAGTCACTCCTGTGACATGCTCAGTTTTGCTCTGGTATCGAATCAGAGGTTTTACTCAAAATGCCAAGTTATATCCTCTATTAACTTCTGTGATTTGGCAAATCTTACAGTTCTCAGTTCCTCAGATATGAGTGTGGCGGAGCTCAGCTTCCGGAGGCAGGTGCAGTGACACTTTTGTTTGAACATACCTGGATTCCAGATACTCTCATTAAAGTAAACAAGCCGCGACGCAGTGAGCTCTGCGCAGGACGACGTGGGTCTCTGCCTGGGTCTCCGCACCTGCAAAGGGGGAGGCGGGCCAGACCTGCGTGGCTCTGACCTTGGCTCCGAGGCAGCCCCTGTGACTGACCAGACCTCTAAGTCTTCTGTGGGCGCCTCGGCCTTGGCGGTGCCGGCAAGGCCACCCCCTCGTCATGCCCTGTCTCCCTCCGTCAGCCGAGGAGCCTCACTTTCTGCTCGGGGCCTGACTCACAGTTAAGGAAGATTGTAATCGCATTGATCCAGGCTCAGAATGAGGTTTGCCACAATCTCTAAAGTATTGATGGAGCTAATAAATGTCAAATAGCCCTTTGGGTCGCGGCCCTGTCCGGAGCGGCTGTGCTGCGGGGCCGACCGAGCGTGCTCAGGCTACACAGCGCCCGCTGACCGTGGGACCCCGTGTGGACTCTCCGTCTTCTTCATCCCGGAGGCGCGGTGGGCACAGCCGTCCCTGGAGCCATGAGCACTTCAAGGCTAAGAAATGGCTGCAAAATGTGAAAGGAAACAACAAAGTCAGCCCTTCTGTGACTGTGGCATTTTTCCCATTAACCACACAGCTGCAACCCCTCCCTTGTGCCTCTTACTCAGGCTGGTCCCTTGTGCCCCCTGCACCTCGATGTCTGCCCTGATGGGAGCTGGGCGACTGGAGCGCCCCCGCCCCGGTCCCCCTGGCCTGGCTCCCCCTCCCATCTAAGAAGGGCGGGAAGTCGGGTTTCAGCCACAGGCCTTTGTGCTGCCTGCGACATCTTCCCTGTCTCCCATGGGTTTGGTCGCAAATGAGCCTCTGACTTAAGGTTCCGAGATGTCATTGCTAATATTCTCACGGTTCAGAGTTGAAAATCTACACTGACAGCTTGATAAAATCTAAATTTGAGAAAACAGCATCTCAGCCCACTTTCTCCCAGCCCAAATGCTCTATCGATTCATGCTTGCAAAGCAGCATTTTAAAAATCTGGATGGCAGATAGCGGCAGTAAGCTGTAGTAGAAAGAAAATGTTAAAAGCTCAATCGTGATAAAAGTTCCATCTTTCACTTCCTTAAGAAGAAAAAAATGAAATCTTTTTTTTTTCTTTTTACAGCCACACCTGTGGCCTATGGACATTCCCAGGCCTGGGGGCAGAGGGGAGCTGCAGCTGCGGCCTGTACCACAGCCGTGGCAACAGCACGCTCGAGCTGCGCTTGCACACTACTCGTGGCAATGCTGGATCCTTAACCCACTTATGGAGGCCGGGCATAGAACCTGCATCCCCACGGAGACAGGGTCGGGTCCTTAACCTGCTGAGCCACAGCAAGAACTCCAAAAACTAGAATTCCCAAGTTAGGCAAACTGGGATTTGATTTGCTAAGTCACCCTCTAGACTAATAAATTTCGGGATTGTGAATTGTTGGAGTCTGAGGACCTTGTGCAAGAACAACACGAATTTTCATCTCCACTAATGTTAAAACCGTCGTAGTTTTCTGGCTTTTGGCCCGGAAAAGTCGGCATTTTAGAAAGCCGAATAGCGTGTCCCAGCAGACACTAGTGTCACGTTGCTGAACAGAAGTCACACGGCTCGGTCTTCACTTTGCAAACTCTCGTCTTCGTCTCCCCAGCACAAAACTGTCAGCGAGTCCCCTGTCGCCCAGTGCCCGGCACGCGGCAGGGGGCGAGTAGACGTTGAAGAACTCAATAAACAGGGGGCTGCAAGTGTACAGGCACTGCGTCTGTGTTTGGGGTTATAACACGACACCCGTTGAGCGGTAGAAACCCCGTGTGTATTCTGGGCGCTAATCTCTCATCAGATACGTGGTTTACCAGCTCTTTCTCCCGTTGTGGGAGCTGCTTTTTCACTCTGTTTATATTGTCCTTTGATGAACAAAAGTTTTCAGTTTTAACGAATTTCAGCTTATCTATTTTTCTTTTCCTTCCTGTTTTTGGTGTCATATCCACAAAATCATTGGCAAATCCAATATTATGAAGATTTCACCTACGTTTCCTTCTAAGAGTTTTTTTACTTTTAACTCACATTAAGTTTTTCGGTCTGTTTTGGAAGTCCGCTTTGTGGCTCAGCAATAATGAACCCGATCAGTATCCACGAGCCCTAGGGTTTGATCTCTGCCTCGCTAGTGGGTTAAGGATCTGGCGTTGCTGTGACTGTGGTGTAAGCCGGCAGCTGAAGCTCTGGTTCAACCCCTCGCCTGGGAATTTCCATATGCCGCAGGTGTGGCCCTGGAAAGACCAAAAAAAAAAAAAAAAGCTTTGATCCGTTTTCAGTTAATTTTTATATACGGTGTAATATAAGGGTACAACTTCATTCTTTCGCGTGTGGACGTCTGGTTTTCCCAACACAATTTGTTGAAAAGACTGTCCAGAGACTCCTTATTTTTTTTTTTAAAAAGGGATTTTCAAAGGAAGCATTGTAAATGTTTTTTAATTTAAACGCCAATTTTTATATTAAAATACAGAAATGTTTTTCATTTCTTGTGCACTTGTCCTGCGTCTCGTGTGCACTGGGGACTTTTTTGCATTATGTCCAATGCCCAAAGGATCTGTGAGATCCGTTCTTTTAGCAAATATCTGTTCGTCATCTATTCTATCATCTATCTTTCTAAGCACTGGATTTATCAGTGAAAAAAGCCAGTGGAAGTCCTGGTTCCATGAAGATTAATTCTAGCGAAGGAGACAGGTAACAAGCAGAGAAGCCACAGAGAATTACAGTAATTAGCGTGCTGCGAGCGCAAACTAAGAAAGGAGGTAGGGTTTCCTGGGGTGACGGAGGGCTGCACCCTAAAGACAGGCACCAAGTCTTGTGGAAAAGGCCACGGGGTGAAGACAAAAGTTGGTGGGGCAGTGAGCCAGTGATGCGGGAGCCGGGGCGACCAGTCATCGAGAGGGCTCCGGGCCCAGGCCAGTCGCCCCCAAGCCCGCACTCCGCACGCTGATCAGCCCGTGTCCCGAGGGAGCTGCGCGCGCTGGGTCGCTGGTTCCGACCTCAGCCGAAGAGAGCGGACAGCGCCGGGGGCGCTGCCCCTCCGCTGCCAGGGCGCCCCCGCCCGCTCTCCCAGCTCGGACCTCACCAGAGCCGGGCCTCCGCCCTCACCTGCAGGCTCGCCGCCCGTGCCTCCGGCGGCACCAGTCCCTGTCCTTAGCCTTCCACAGTTTGCAGTCATGGACTAGCCCCCAGCACAGAGTGGTAAACCCGGTGCCCAAGCTGCCCCGGGCAGGGCACGGGTCCAGGGACACGCACAGGAAAACAGCCCTGCCAGTGGTGCTGGGGGTCGGGGTGCCACCTGCACCGTCTTGCCAGGCCCGGGGCACACTGCAAACTGTGAGCCCACAAGACCAGGAGCGGGCTGCCTTGTGACCTCAGGGTGCTTCGGCTGCAGGACAGCACCTGGTGAGTGAGTGTGACACCATCAGTGGGCTTGGTGGCAGCAAGGTCAGGGACAAGGCAGGGGCAGTAGCAAGGAGTCGCATCAGGAAACGGTCTGTGTCTGATCTGAAACCCAGACGATCGATCAGGCCTTTGATGCTTTGCACTGTAGATGTGACGTAGAAAGATAACGCGGATGCTTTTGAAAGAGGTAGAAGTCAGGCTGCTTCATTTGGCAGTTTTGTCACAAGAGAGCAAATGAAGGCCCTCGGTGTAGACGAGGCGACGTGCCGGCCGGGAGCCGGAGGGCCGGGGCCAGCTCTGCTCCTGAGCACGGCCCCTCCCGGCGGCGGTCTGGCCGAGCACCTCTCGTCTGGGGGGATCCCTAGAATTTACTCCAAATCAAAATTCTGTGATTCTAATTATGCTCTTCTTTTGAATTCTTGGGAATGTTGTCGTTTGAAATAAGATGTTGGTAATGTCCCAAGCTAACAAATATTCATGAAGGGGCCTCCCCACGCCCCTTTCCATGTGGGCCGTATGGATTCAGAGTCTCTTTCAAGGACAGCATTTGGATTTGAGAACAAATTCGGCATTGTTTTCTGGAACAACTGAAGTACTGTTATTATAGGTACTTTGAGTATTTGTAGACAAAATGTGTAGGTCTGTAAAAACTGGAATAGTCTGCAGGCCTCCTGAAGCTCTGCAACTACATCAGGATAAATTCAAAGGCCTCCGCTGTTCGCGGAAAGGACGGGCGCCGGGATCGTGAGGGACCACGTCGCCCTCCACCCGCACGCTGCGTTTTCTCCGCCGCGGCACTGCTGGCATCTTGGGCCGATGACGCCCGACCGCGGGGCCCCTGTGCACTGAGGACACTGGCAGAGGGCTGGCGCTCCCTCCTCATTAGCCGGCGGCACCCCCCACGTGTGACCGTGTAAGCGTCCCCAGCGGGGGGGGCACGGGCCGGAGCCCCGTGTTCACACGGGATGAGCTCCGGACCCCAGCGCAGGGCAGCGGCCCGGCCACCCCTCCCCGGGCCCCAGGAGCAGCGAGACCACCCGTCCCGGTCACAGATGCGCAGGAAGCAGCCCCGGCGCCCCTCCCCCAGGGCACACGCGGCAGCCTGGGTCTCAGACCTACTCGGATGTCCTTCTGCCACATGTCACTTCGCAAGGTAAAATTATCCACATAATCTGGAAAGTCACGTGATCTTTCTAGATTATAAAATAAACCCCGAATTTTACACTTTTAAAATTTCAGTGAAATTTAGTGAAAGTTCTTTCCTTTATCCTTTACAATTAAAAAGTCACTGTTCCTACACATTAAAATCTCTGCCCACTGAAATATCTCAATGGTTTAAGCTCAATCCTATAAACTGACATTTGGAAAATAATCACACACCAAAGTGTTGTCCCAAATAAAAAGAAAAATATGACAGAATCCAGTGACCTTTTCCTCTTCCAAGTTCCCAAGCCAGTTAGGAAGGACGCAGACGGTGCAGCGAGGGGAGGCAGGACTGAAGGGTCCCCTGAACACGGCTGCTGCCTCCCAGCTCCTCCAGGCTTCCCGCGAAGGTGGTGGGAGAGGGAAACGCTGCAGGGTCTCCCGCTTCGCGGAGTAAAGAGAACATTCCCGGGCTCAGCGTCACACGACCCCTCTGCAAAGAAGAGGACAGAGCCCTGGACACTCTCAGAAGCTCTGACCTGGGAGCGCCAGGCACCCTGGGGGGTGCCACCGCCATCCTGCAGGTTTACAAGCCGCCCGCTCCCAGCCCTCAGTCCCCTTCGGGCTCTTTAGCGGCAACAGTCTCGAGACAGACCGCAGGTGGGGAAGTGGTCCTGAAGGCTGGAAGGTGAGGCAGGCCTCGTGGAGAGGCCGAGAAGAGCCCTGGCCTGATGTGCGCAGGGGCCTGCTGCTGGCAAGCCGAGTTACCACCCGTCAGGGAATGCTCCGAGAGGTGAGAACTGAGAACCGCTCTGGAACATAAAGCAAGCGGGAGAGAGTCATGAAAATGAAGTGGATGTTTGTGGGGAACAGAGAATTGAGCGGTTTTGTAAGGATCACTAATGACACGAAGAAAAGCTGCCAGGAACATGGGGAAACAATAGAGAAAAGCGATGTAAGACAGCTTTCCTGAGCTGAAAGCAGTGTGTACGGTCAGTCCAGATTAAAAAAAAAAAAAGGAAATCAATAGTGACAACAGATACAGTTGTGTGGACAAAAATAAAGGAAAAACCCCAATTCTATTAGCAACAGAGCAAGCAGTAATTCGCCTCCTCGGGAACCAAAATACCATTTCCTCCGGAACGTGAAATGTCAAAATGTAACGGAATGAGCCTAACACTATCTGAAATGGAACATGTGACCCTATAGTGTTCTAGCCATCCAGGTGTCTTCACCTGATCAGTGGGAAAAGCAGACTCCAAAATGACTCCACTCCTGGACTGTTCCCCAAAGGGTGACTCCATCCAGCCTGGCGCGAGTCCAGTGACAGCACAAAACAGAAAATCATGACGTGAAAAGATTACCAGTAAGTTCTGGAACCAACTGAATATAAATGTGGAAAAGAAATCTGCTTACGGAAACGGACTCAGACGTCAGAACTTGTTTCCGGTTGCAGACCTGGAACAGGAAACGCAGTGCTGTCCTTTGGGCTGGAACTCGTGTCCCCAGGCTCCAGCATGGCTGTCTTTGGAGTTGGGGCCTTTCAGGCAGTGATTGAGGTTAACTAAGACGATGATCCCACAGGGCTGGCTCCCTTATAAGAGGAAAGGACACCAGGGACACACGCAGAGGTGGCTGCCTGCAAGTCAGGGATCGAGGCCTCACCAGAAACCTATCAGCCCCCGAGCCAGGACATTCAGCCCCAGAACTGAAAGGAAACACATTTCCGATATCTAAGCACCAGGTCTGCGGTATTTGTTATGGTAGCCTGGGCATACTACTAGAATGTGCAGTAAAACGACCCGGTTTTTAAAGGTCGGGTGTTGGGAAACCAGCACATTTAGTTTGACATCTGGGGGTCACATCGTTAGGGGTAAAGAGACTTTAATGAAAAGCACCAGTCCATAAACTCCACAGTCCATAAATAGCACCCAAAATACTGGTCAATAATGTTTCCTTATAAGTGTTTAAAAATAGAAATAAAGTAAACATGCAATTAATAAATAAAGATAATGGTCAGAAAAATAATAAAGACAAAAAGAAAGGAATTAGAATATAGAAAAATAAATAATACAATTCAAATGCTAATTCTTTACATATAAGCAATAAAATAATTTTGTGTAGGAGTATTCAAGAAAATAAAACACAAAATCACAATGTTAAAAATCACATAATCACAGTTATGGAGAAGAAGAATATTTTCTATTTTAGAGATATAAACCCCACACATAGTCTATTTATTAATTTAATAATAACCATTTTAACATAAGTATATTTGACCAATTTGTATTTATATCAAAATTGCAAAGGTGGTTTAATATTAATATATGCATTATCATAATTCATCACACCACTTGGTCAAAGAAAAGCTATCATTTTTATACATCATAAAACTATGTTATAATAAAATCCAACACCTATTTATAGAAAAAAATCTATTTATATAAAATTTGGATTTAAAATAAATCAATGGTGAACCATCATCAAAAATCTTGATGTTAGACTAAGACAAGAAATTCATTCTTTTTTTTTTAAGAAATTCATTAAGAATAAGCAAGGATGCCCAATATTATTATGATTTTTTAAATATAAATAATAAGTACAATAAAATGTATACTTATAACATTTGGCATATTAGCTTGAAAAAACGGCAGAAATTATCTCTAATCTTTACATCAACCCATGAGGTAACACTGTCTTCCCAATTTAATGAAGACACAGCGGGAGCTCTGGGGGAAGGCCCCTGGGATGGCCATTAGGGCTGGGACAGGACCAGGTCTGTAACAAGCCAACGACGTTCCTTTTGAGCGCTTGCCACTGGTTTCCTTGTTCCGGATGTTCTAGCTAATAAATAAGACAAAAAGAAGAAATCACAGACAAATATGGGGAAGTAGGGCCCCAGTCGGTGTTGCCTGTAGATCATATGACTATTTACCTGCAGAGTTCCAGGGAGTCTACTGGAAATCAAAAATGAAATGAAATAAGGCCGTCAGACACAGTTAATGTGAAAGATCCCAGTCAAAGTATTAGAAAACATAATGAAAAAGGTTTCCTTTGTAATAGCAACAAAACATATAAAATACCTAGGGTTACACACCCACAACTGTGAAGGACCTGTATACCAAAGTCGATCATTTACCAAAGAGAAAAACCTCTCAAGACAAAATATTATAAGGATATTATTTCTCCCCATGAAATATGACAGAACAAATCTAAGTTTATTGACAAAATTAAATAGAGAAAAACCAATTTTAAAGCACAACAGAGAAAAACCAATTTTAAAGCACAATAAGACGATACTTCCACCAATGATATTAAAGTGGATTCTAAAGTTTTACTAATTGTTAAAGTATTACAGAGGTGCAGTAACTGATGAATATATACAAATCATACACTAAATATAAACCTAAGACATACACACATGTTCTTACACGGTGAATTTTTTTTTCCAATAAGTAACATGAATTAAACATAATAGAAAGACAAGAGGGTTTCTAAAATTATTTATTTTTTAAATTGAGGTATGTTCGACTTAAGCCATTATAGTAGTTTCAGATATACAACAATAATTTGATATTTGTATATATCACAAAATGATCACCACAGTATGTCCAGTTAACATCCATCATCTCACAGAGTTACAAAGGTTTTCCTGTGATGAGAAATTTTACTTATGAGCTACTCTCTCAGCAGCTTTCAAATATCAACATTGTGTTACCAACTTCAGGCCTCAAGCTGCCCCACGTCCTCGGGGCTGACTTGCTCTATAACTGGAAGTCGGTACTGTGACCACTGAGGGGGTGCATTTCAGGTACACGAGCTGATTCTGGGATTTCAGACGAAGCAGGACCTTCCGGGCCACATTGTGCACTCAGAGCTTATCAACCAGGTTTGTGCTGGGCACAGAGCTGTGCTGCGTCATCTGATACTCATCGTGCTGACCCTGAAGCAAGAGTCTGAATTGCTTCTGAATCACCAGATAAGATTAAATTAACTGTGCACTATAATTCGTGTTCTCTGGATTTTAATACATTTGGACTCTTCGGAAACTGCCCAGTGTGGAAGGCTAGCCGGGGGCTTTGGCCGCTGCTCTCCGGCCGGTAGGTCTTCCTGGCTCCAACCTCCACTGTCCTGACAGCATTCAAATAAAATCCATTTTTCTTTTGAAAAAAGTATTATTTTCTTGATTAACCAAATAATTTCTCTTCTTCAGCCAGGCTTTTTGGAAAAAGACTTTTTTTTTTTTGCTTAGATATGAGAGACAGAATCTAGACACATTTCCAAAAATATAAATCCCCTTTTGTAGAGTGTATTTTCATGGAAGAATTCAAGTTAGTTTCAAAGGCACGTGGGTGGTGTGGGGTTTTTATGACTCTGGAAACTGCACCTGACAAAATAATGAGGGTTTTCAGCCTGAGTCCTGGGAGAAGGTGGGTGGTGGGGAAGTAGGACAGGGAGCAGCCACCGCCAACTCGCTCCGACCCCGCGGGCCCCACTCACCCGCGCTCACGGTGTCCTCGTCCTGAGAAAACAGCCCGAGAGAGGGGCGGTTGTTCCCCGGCTCTGAGGAGCTCCCGAAGGGCAGGGGGTCACAGGGGCCGGAGGAACCGTCCTGCACTGAACGTTGTTGCTGGACTTGACTCATTCTGCAGAAGCTGCCGTCAGCAGCAGCAGGCTCTGGAGAGAGGGTCCGTTCCATCCTAAGCGCTCTCTTGCTTTTGCTGCATTTTAACACCCAGCCAGTGGTACCTCGGGTGTCCAGGCCAGTAAGAGTCAGCCTAAGAATAACATAACCAGAAATGTGACGCAGCTGTCAAATTTTCTGCTGGTAACAAATCAGGATTTATTACTGTACATTTATTGTACTCTCCATTATATTATTTTTCCTTTTCAAAATGCCTTATGAAGAGTATACAGATACTGTGAAGAGGAAAATATATCAAATAGAATCTGGAGCTGCCTTCAGAATACCACAGAATTTCTAGAGCTCCTTATTCAGCTCCATCCAGCAGGCAAACAGCACAGCGTTTCAGGATTTGATCAAAGAAATTTCTTCGTTTTGTTTTCACTTTTTTAGGGCTGTCCCCATGGCATATGGAAGTTCCCTGGCGAGGGGTCAGATCAGAGCTACAGCTTCCGGCCTACACCACAGCCATAGCAACGCGGGATCTGAGCCATGTCTTTGACCTACACCACAGCTCACAGCAATGCCAGATCCCCGACTCACTGAGCAAGGCCAAGGATTGAACCCACATCTTCATGGATACTAGTGGGATTCGTTTCCACTGTGCCACAACGGGAACTCCTCAGAGGCGTATTTTAAATTAAGTTATTGAGATGCGTGAGATATAAAATCCCTACATAAGGCTACAGGATTTTTCATTCAACAAACATGGAAGAAAGAGAGTTGGGAAAAGAATAGAAGAAATGAAGCAAAACAAGAAAGAAATAAGGAGCAAGAAAAGAAAGAAAATAAGAAGGAGGAAGGAAGTCAACTGTAGGAAACCCGGGACACTCAGGAGTTATAGGGTCAGATGACTGAGGTCAGCCCGCTTCATGGAGCTCATGAGAGCGGGTGCAACAACGCGACAGCGGAAAAGGGACACTGAAAACAGACTTGATATACATACAATTAACTGCAATTATTAAAATCATTCTAACAGCAAAAGTTTATACTATTATAAATCAAGTCTTATAAATAATTATCTAAAATGAAAGGAGATTTTAAAACTGTCTTGGATTTTCATCTTTTGGGGGAAGAGATAACTTTTTTAAACGTAAAATAAGAATTTTATTCTCTAATACTTTCAAAAGTATATTAAGGGAGAAGAAAGTAGAATTTCAGAAAATGGATATAAATTCATACACAGTACCACAATTTTAAAGAAACTCTTAAAAAAATATAACCATTACAAGAATTATACCATTTTTGATGGAGATACCATACATTGTTAACAAAGACATAATGCAGGAAATAATAACTTTTTTTTTTTTGGTCTTTTTGCCTTTTCTAGGGCCACACTTGCGGCATGTGGAGGTTCCCAGGCTAGGGGTCTAATCGGAGCTGTAACCACTGGCCACAGCCACAGCCACAACCACAGCAATGCAGGATCCGAGCTGTGTCTGCAACCTACACCGCAGCTCATGGCAACGCCAGATCGTTAATCCACTGAGCAAGGCCAGGGATTGAACCCGCAACCTCATGGTTCCTAGTCGGATTCATTAACCACTGAGCCACAACGGGAACTCCCAGGAAATAATGACTTTTTAATCCAAATGAAAAATAGAAGCTAACAGCCCAGTGAAAACTGACTTAACAGCTAGAGACAACACTGCAGAAAAAAAAGCAAGAATCAGTGAATGTTATCCTTTTGATACATATCAAATAGAAAATAGCAATGCTTAGGGAATACTTAACTAGAGACAAACATTTCAAAGCTAAATTTGATTACAAATCACCATTGGTAAAAAGAAAAAAAAGTGACATAGCTTGCATTAAATCAGATTTCACATGTTCATATGTTCTATGCATGAGGTTAGATGACAATGATAGATGTTTTACTGTTCTTATTTTTACAACCTAAATATATTTACTATGAATTCATTGCAGCCTTAGAGACTTGCTGACTAGGTATAATAAATAGTTTAGTATAGCACTAAAACTCCCAGATACAGAAATAGACTTTTTGTGTGTTTATCTTAATACGAATTTCTGTGAAACATCCAACTAACGAAGCTGTAACCAACACTACCCAGGTAACTCCAGCTCTCGATCTTGACCTGGGTTCCTCAAGTAAAGCTCAATATAAGTGACACAACACCAATGTGAACATTTTTACTGATTAACATTACCTTCTGGCATGCTGAATCCAATAGCACAAGCAAAGGATTCTAGGCAGTTCCCGTCATGGCTCAGCAGTAACAAACCGGATTGGTAACCCTGAGGATGTGGGTTCCATCCCTGGCCTCGCTCAGTGGGTTAAGGATCCAGCCTTGCTGTGGCTGTGGTGTAGGCCGGCAGCTGCAGCTCCGATTCGACCTCTAGCCTGGGAACTTCCATATGCCAGAAAAAAAGAAAGAAAGAAAGGGAAAAGGGAAAAAGGATTCTACATAGTAGGATTAATCCTGGGAATGCAAGGGTAGTTCAATCTAAGGAAATCAGTCAATGCAATATACCAGCTTAGCAGAATGAAGAACACACAATCATCTAAATAGATGCAGAGAAAGCATTTAACAAAATGTAACATACTTTGCTGATTTAAAAAAAAAAAAAACTAAGAAAATTAGAACTTCTTTAACATGATAGAGAGCAACTGAAAAAAACATAGCTAACATCGTACGTAATGATGAAAGACTAATATTTTTCCCCAACATCGGGAATGAGTCCAGGATTTCCACTTCCACATGGTACTATCAGAGGTCCTAGCCAGAGCAGCTGGGCAAGCAAAGGAAAAAAAGTCATTCGAATGGAAAGGAAGTTGTAAAGTTGTCTGTATTTGCAGATCACATGATTCTACATACAGAAAACCCACAGAATCCATGCCCCAAATAACTAACTACTACTGCTAATAAAGAAATCCAGGAAAGCTGCAGGGTTTTGAGATCAACATAAAAAACCAGTTGTGTTTCCAAAATAGCAGCAGAAAATTATCTTAAAGGAAATAAAGAAAATTAGATTTATAGCAGCATTTAAAAGAATAAAATATCTAGGAAGAAATTTACTCAAGGAAATAAAAAGTTTATACACTGAAACAACAAAATGCTGTTGAAAGAAATCAGAGACCTAGATAAATGGAAAGACATCTCATGATTATGGCAGTACTCCCCAAAGCGGTCTTCAGATTGAATGTATCCCTACCCAAATTTAATGGCCTTTTTCTGCAGAAATAGAAAAGCTGATTCTCAAATTTATACGGAACTGTGAGGAGTCCCAAAATAGCTAAAACAATCTTGAAAAAGAAAAACAAAGTAGGACTCATATTTCCTGGTTTCAAAACTTACTACAAAGCATTTGAGAAGTCACTTACATGCTAGAATTTGTTACCCCGAAGTCAATACTTGCAGCATTTGCTTTCTGGGTTATTTGCTGATATAACCAGAGGGGTGAAATTTTGAATCCCCGCCCCCCAGTTGTGAACATTTAGCACCTCATGTTCACAACTGGAGTCAAACAAGGCTACGCTCTGCCTTCCTGTTTCCGGTCTCACCTGGACACAGGTAAACAGGTGTGCGGTTGCAGCATGATTAGTGTCACGTTTTTTGCACTTTTGTGCACGTGTGTGTGGATGGGTCATTTGGCTGTTTAAAATGGCCCCGAGGCGCATTGCAGAAGTGCTGGCTAGTGTTTCTAAGCACAGGAAGGCAAGGCCTCTGATGAAATTACTGTCAGGGACAAGTTCTGACAACTTTGTCATGAGCAGGTATAGTTTGTCCTCGTGAACTTTTTGTTTCACTCTAAATTCTTATCAGAGGTGTTCATGCACAGAAGCAACCAATTTTCCTCTTTCAGCTGACCCCCTTTGTACAATAACTCTATTTCTAGATTAAAAGTTGAGTGCTCAGAGTAGGCCTGTTCTGCTGTGCTCCCACGTCTGCAGCATCAGGACCAGCCTCATTTCCTCCCCCCAGGCTCTGTGTGTGCTCCCTGTCTTCCTCAAACAGCTATCCAGTAATTTGATTTAGATCAATACCAGCATTCGATTTTGTCACTGCAAATTTAATTGATGAAGACATGTAATAAACTATGAGTCTGTGTTTTAAATTAGATTCCGTTTTCTTTAGAATTAGTAATTGCCTTGCTTTTATTTGGTTGTAACTCAAGTAATGAATGCAACGCCAAACACCTCCCCAGGCTTTCAGACATGTCATCAAGTTTTCTCCCAGTCTCTTCTTCTTGGAGACAGAACCGTCTACACTGGGCACCTGTCTACACTGCACGCCCGAGTGCTGCTCTGCGGCCACGCCATCCACCCCCTGGGAAGGCTCTTCCTGTCTTGGTGAGGAACGCGCTGTGTGGCCTCTGCAGGAGCGCAGCTGGCAGGCAAGTGTCTTACTCTGGGAGCACCTACACGCCACCCAAATTTGCCCCTAGTTTGGCTGCCTCTGGCACAACAAGGCGCAAGTGCTTTCCTGGCGGAATGGGGGCCGCCTTCTGACCGCAGTCCTGCTCGGGGACTCCTTCCTGGCCCTTGGGTTTTGTCTCAGGGCCTCAGCTGCCCCTTGCCCTGAAACTTCTCAGCATCACCTTTGGTTTGGTGGGATTTTCATCCTTGCACTGGGCCCTCAGTGTTTCCTTTCAGTCTGGAAATCCGTGTCCTCTCGTTCTGGACATTTGCTGTCCAGTCATTTCGTGACCGCCCTGCCTCTGATCCCTCTGCCCTCTGATCCCGGACACCTGCAGGACTAGCTGCCCAAGCTCTGTTTTTTCTCCACCACCTTCCTGTCTCTGTCTGTTCGTGCTGGCTTCCAAAACAGTATTTTCCAACTCTTTGACTGAGTTGTAATCTTTATGTGTTTTCAATGTCTAGGGGTTCGTTGTTGTTCTCTGAATGTTTCTGATAACATCTGTTCTCATCTGCTACCATCCCCGATCTCCTTCGAGACGCCAGCATTTTCTGCTTTCTTCTGCTCACTAAGTCTTCAAATTGTGTATCTGCTATGGTCTACTTGTTCTCTGTGTTTCCTGGTGAAAGTTCCTGACATGCCTGGTAATCACTGGGGCCCTTTCCCAGTTAAGAGTCGAGCATTAAGCACACGCCGCCGCCCACGCCCTCGCCTCCCTGCGGTGGCCCAACCTCGGGCAGCCCTTTGGGTTAAAGCACAGGTGTGCCTTCATCTGCTACGAAGGGCCCTGAGGTGGAGACCGCGGCCGCTCCCAGGGTGTCTCCCGGGTGGCGGGGTCGCCTCTCACCCTCTTTCCTCTGGGGAGGGAGAGAGCTTCCTTCCCCTGAGCTGCGCTGCCAGTAAAGCTGCCGCCCGTGAGCCCGAGATTCTGCTGTCCTGGCGCAGCGTCACGTAGCTCGTGCTTCTCTTGCTGGAGAAGGAAAGATGCAAAGAGAATGGGCGGAGGGGGAGGCAGTGGGAGGCCCTGAGCACCCCCAAGACGGGCGGGGGGGCAGGAAGGGAGAGTGGACTCCACCCACTTTCCCACCCAGCTAGGACCGGCCAGGCAGCCACCACATCCCCACAGCCACACCTGCGGGGAGTCTCTGCCAAGTGAGATGCAGGTGCCCAGGCTGCTTCAAAGGAAAAGGAAAAAAGAGAAAGCGCCTAATTTTATACAAAAGTCAATACGCACACAAAGACATGAGGGGGTCTGGGATCACGGCCAGGGAGAACATTCTACAGAACTCATCCTGTAAGCAGCGACCAGGCGGCCAAAGCCACGGGCTATCAGGTACCGTTTTGACAAGGGGTTGGTGGAGGACGTGCCCACCTCTGTGCAGAGCTCAGGTGAAAGGGGCCGTCAGCCCGCCGCGCACAAGCGCTGGCTGAGCCCTGCAGATCGTGTACCCAAAGCGTTATATTTTTATACGTGTTCAAGTTATTGTCAACCTTTTATAGTCCTCTCTGATTTTCACCGTGCAGAGACTATTTTAAACCTTTGTTACATTTGCAGATGCAGACAAGGACACCTACTCTAAGTTGTGAATGAAAGGGAGAGGGGTGCCCAGCGCGTGGCAGCAGCCTGGGGCCCACAGGGGAAAGGGCCCCCACCTGCGCCCGCAGGGCGTCCGCGGAGCCCTGGGCCTGGACGACTGTCCCCCTCGGTGGCCTGTTTCCACGTTGCCTCAGGCACAGCCCACGCCCTTATTTCCACCTGCAGTGAGTGGATCGGTGTGAAACACACACAGCGGAGCTCCCTCCACTTCTGCCCTGAAAGCTGCCTGGTCCATCAGCTGCCGGGCCAGGTGCCCCCGGGATCCGGCCGCGGGGCGGAAGCCGCTGCCCCGTCCACGCTGTCCACCCTCTGACTCGTCACCAGCGGGAGCAGCCCCTCTCCCAGGCGCCCGGTCCCCACGCGCGCTCTTCCCTCTAGTTTCTCATCCTGAGCTTCGTGTCCAGCCTCACCGCAGTCTCCGGCCTCTGCCTTCCACCGACCCGGCTCTCCTTCGCGGTCGGCGGCACCTGCTGCCGGGCCCCTGGCCGTGAGGTCAGGCAGCAGGAAGGCAGGGGCTTCGGGGCGTGAACGGGGCGAGCAGAGGACGGGAGGTGGGCTAGAAACGGGGCGCCAAGGGGAGTCTGGAAACGTGAATCTAAACATTCAGGGGGAGCTGCTCTGACTGATTTAGACGGACTCAGAGTTGGGGTTGAGTCGAGGAGTTTTTACTTTAAAGAATAAGAGCCACACAAAAAATACCACAGTTGAATCTCCTCCAGAACACGTCAAGTATTATGGACTTCCGTTCTGCGTATGTATTTATTTTTGTGTCTAAGCATAGAATGGATTATTCTTTTTCGTTATTTTTGAGTTTTTTTGAGATAGAATTTTCATGCAGTCAAATTTGTAGATCATAAGGGTACATTTTTAAAGAATTTTTTAAAGGTCACAACGGAATTGGGAGAGAAGCCTAGAGATTTATCATGCGCCTCTTGCCCGCCAGGCGAGGCCGCCCCGCACGCAGCATCGCCCTGGAAGGGACGCTGGTCGCCAGGGGTGACCCTGCACTGTGCCGCCCAGGACCCCTCGCTCACACCAGCGCTCAGACGTGGGGTGTGTTGCGTGGGTTTGCACAGATCGTGAGGCCGCGTGTGCACCATTACAGTAACCGCATGTCCCTGGGCCCCGCGCTCCCCCACTCGTCCTTCCTTGCCCCCAGCCCCTGGCAACCACTGGCCTTTTGATTGTCACCAGAGTTTTGTTAAGAGGACATTGTGACGCTTTGATAATTACATACGGTCATAAAATCAGCATGCCAGTTGTATTAGTTTCCCGGGCTGCAGAACGAAGCACCACAAGTGAGGCTTGAACTCTCTTACAGTCTGGTGGCCGGAGTGCAGGGTGGGCTCCATGGCGCCAGGTCAGGGTGTCTGCAGGGCCACCCCCTTGGAGGCTCAGGGCAGAAGTTGGCCCCCATCCCGTCCTGGAGGACCCGGCCCCTCTCCTCCACTCCCTGAGCCCCTGCCGGGCTCCCGTCCCCGCCCCGCCTCCTCTCACAGGTCTTGAGAGTGCAGTGCGACCGCAGGGCCCTCTCACAGAATCCAGGACCACGTCCACATCTCAGCATCACTGACTTGACCGCACCCGGAAAGTCCCTCTTCATAGGAAATAACACCCACAAGCCCAGGGATTAGGGCCGGGTATTTCTGGGGCGGCCTCTCGGCCCCGCGCACCAGCCGAGGTGTAGGAGGGGCTCCAACGCACCAGAAGCCCCATCCTGCTCCAGCCGCGGACACCAGCCCCCGGGGCGACCACGGTTCTGGCTACTGTTGACAGGAAGGTAGGTTCTTAGAGCCCGGGAGGAGGCCGGACAGCCTGCGCGCCCCGCGCCTGCGTCCTCTGCCAGCGTAAGGTGTCCGCACACACCTGTGCGGTGCGAGCGTCGGCGTCCTGGCCTCTTTCCTGCTGAGTCACACCCACGGAACGATCGCATCTTACTTTTAAAATCTCTTTTCCTGTTGCTGGGTATTTGGAGTGCTCACTGCAGAGCTAGTGCTGGTGTCTTTGAATGAGGCTTTTGTGGACACATTCTTTCCGTACAGCCTGGATGGACACCAGACTGTTATTACAAAGCCACAGCCAGGTGCATTTTACATGGCAGGAGCCGCCAAATTTCCCCAAGGTGGCTGAGCCACCCCACCTTCAGCACAGGTGAAGTTTAAGATGCTGCCCAGCTACCTGCACATCTCGTTGGGTTTTTCACGTTAGCAAAGGGGACATTAAGCTGCATTCTCTGAGATCCTATTTCTTGAGCACTTTTTCATTGGCCATTCACACATATTCTTTGGTGGAATGTCTCGTTGAATCATTTGTATTTGATTATCTATTTTTATGGGTTGGTTAGAGTTGTTTATTTACCCTGTTTACAAGTCCTTTGGAAGACATACGTAGTACAAATATTTTCTGCCAGTCTGTGACGTGTATTTTCTTAACGATATGTTTTAAAGTTATTTTAAAATTTTGTTGCTGTTAGAGTTTCTCATTTGCTCTTTGTAGTTTAGTGCCTTTTTTATACACTTCGTGAAATCTTCATCTATTCCTAGGTTGGCAGCATACCCTCCAGCATTTTCTTCTAGAACTTTATAGTTTTAGCTTGTTTCTGGTGTGTGAACCATATTTGGTGTAGTAAGAAGCAGGGATAGAGGCTGTTTTTTCCACATGTTTATTCTGTTGTTCCAGCATCATTTTAAAAAGCAGTTTGATAAACCTTTAGCCAGACTCATCAAGAAAAAAAGGGAGAGGGCTCAAATCAATAAAATCAGAAATGAAAAGGAGAATTTACAACTGACATCACAGAACTACAAAGAATCAAAAGAGACTATTACAAGCAACTATAGGCCAAAAATGGACAAGCTAGAAGAAATGAAAAAAAATTTATAAAGGTACAATCTCCTGTATTTTTTCCAGGAAGAAATAGAAAAAAAAAAAACCAAACAGACCAATTAACAGCGCCAAAATTGAATCAGTAATTTAAAAATCCTCAACAAGCAAAAGTCCAGGAACAGATGGCTTCACAGGTGAATTCTACCAAACACTTAGAGAGGTGCTAACACCTGTCTTTCTGAAACTATTCCAAAATATTTCAGAGGAGGAAACACTTCTGAACTCATTCCATGAGGCCACCATCACACTGACACCAAAATCAGACAAAGGTTAAAAAAAAAAGAATGAAGACAGAAAAAAGAAAATTACAGGCCAATGTCACTGATGTAGATGCAAAAATCCTCAACAAAATACTAGCAAACCAATCCTAACAATACATTAAGAGAATTATATGCCATAATTAAGTGGGATTTATCTCAGTGATGCAAGGATTTTTCAATATCTGCAAATCAATAAACATGCTACACCACATTAACAAACTGAAGAATAAAAAACATATGATCATCTCAATGGAAGCAGAAAAAAGTTTTGATAAAATTCAACATCAATTCATAATAAAAACTCACCAGTAAGTGGGCAGAGAGGGAACCTACCTCAACATAATAAAGGCCGTAGATAACAAACCCACAGCTAACATCATACTTAATAATGAAAAAGTTTAAAGCATTTCCTCTAAGACAAGATGTCCATTCTCTCCACTTTTTTTCAACATAGTTTTGGAAGTCCTAGCCACAGAATCAGAGAAGAAAAAGAAATAAAAGGAACCCAGATTGGAAAAGAAGAAGTAAAAGTTTCATTGTTTGCAGATGACGTGATACTATACCTAGAAAGTCCTAAAGAAGCTACCAGAAAATTACCAGAGCTCAACGGTGAATCTGGTAGAGCTGCTGGATAAAAAATTAATATACAGAAATCTGTTGCATTTCTACATACTAACAACAGAATATCAGAAAGAGAAATTAAGGAAAAATCCCATTTAGATCACATCAAAAAGAGTAAAATACCTAGGATTAAACCTACTAAGGAGGAAAAAGAGCTGTACTCTGAAAACCCTAAGACTGACGAAAGTGATGAAAGACACTGAAGACACAAACAGATGGAGAGATATACCATGTTTTTAGACTAGGAGAATCAATGTTGCTAAAATGACCATTCTCCTCAAGGCAATGGACGGAATCAATATGGCATTTTTCACAGAACTAGAACAAAAAAAAAAATTTAAATTTGTACGTAAACATAAAATACCCCAAATAGTCAAAGCAATCTTGAGAAAGAAAAACGAAGCTGGAGGAATCACATTCCTTGACCTTATACTTCAAAGCTATAGTAATCGAAACACTACGATAATGGCACAAAAATGGACACATGGATCAGTGGAACAGGATAGAAAGCCTATAAATAAACCCATGCACCTATGGTCAATTAATCTACAGCAAAGGAGTTAAAAACATACAATGGAGAAAAAACAGTCTCTTCAAAATGTAGTGCTGGGAAAACTGGACAGTTACTTGTAGAAGAATGATTAGAATATTCTCTAACACCACATAAAAAAATAAATTGAAAATGGGTTTAGACTAAATGTAAGACCAGATATTATAAAACTCCTGGAGGAAAACGTAGAACACTCTTTGACATAAGTTGCAGCAATATTTTTTTTGGATCCACCTCCTAGGGTAATGAAAATATAAACAAAAATAAACAAATGGGACCTATTTATACTAAAGACTTTTTCACAGCAAAGGAAACCATAAACAGAATGAAAAGGCAACTTATGGACTGGTAGAAAATATTTGCAAATGATGATACCAAAAAAGGATTCATTTCCAAAACATACAAATGGCTCATACAGCTCAATATCAAACAAACAAACAACCTAACCAAAAAATGGGCAGCAGACCTAAACAGACATTTCTCCAAAGAACACACAGAGATGGCCAACAAACACATGAAAAGATGTTCGGTATTGCTGAACATGAGAAATATAAAAATCAAAACTACAATGAGATATCATCTCACACCAGTCAGAAAGGCCACCATTAAAAAAATCTATAAATAGGAGTTCCTGTTGTGGCGCAGCAGTTAACGAAGCCGACTAGGAACCATGAGGTTGCAGGTTCGATCCCTGCCCTTGCCCAATGGGATTAGGTGTTGCCCTGAGCTGTGGTGTGGGTTGCAGACGTACGGGCTCAGATCTGGCATTGCTGTGGCTGTGACTGTGGCATAGACTGACAACTGTAGCTCTGATTGGACTCCTAGCCTGGGAACCTCCATATGCTGCGGAAGCAGCCCTAAAAAAAAAAAAAAGGCAAAGACTTCAAATTGGAGAGAAAACTCCAATATGAAAAGGTACGTGCACCTCAGTGTTCATTGCAATACTCTTTACAACAGCCAAGATGTGTAAGCAAACTAAAAGTCCATCAACAGATGAATGGATAAAGAAGATGTGGTACATATATACAATGGACTAGTACTCAGCCATAAAAAAGAATGAAATAATGCCAGCTGCAGCAACATAGATGGATCTAGAGGTGATCATATTCAGTGATGTCAGGCAGAGAAAGAAAAATATCATATGATATAACTTATATGTGGAATCTGAAATATGATACAAATGAAAATTCTCTTGTGCAGTGGGTTAGGGATCTGGCATTGCCACAGCTGTGGTGCAGACTGCAACTGCAGCACAGGTTCGATCCCTGACCTGGGAACTTCCACATGCTGTGAGTGTGGCCGATACATAAATACATAAAATATGATACAAACCACAGAAATGGACTCACAGACATGGAAAACAAACTTATAGTTACCAAAGGGTACAGTGGAGAGGAGAGGAAGGATAAATTAGAAGTTTTGGATTCAGGTATATACACACTACTCTGTATAAAATAAAGAGCAGGGACCTACCGTATAGCACAGGGAACTATACTCACTATCTTATAATATGTATAATGGAAAAGAATCTGAAAAAGAATGTAAGTATATATGTTTAAAATAACACTCTCTCCATTTAACTTCTTTAGAACTTTTGTAAAAAATCAATTTACTGTCTATATATATATCTACTTCTGAGCTGTCTGCTTGCTGCATTGATGAAACTGCCTATGTGTGTCAACACCACTTGTCTTTATTAAGGCAACTTTAGGACAAGTCTGGTAGTAGGAAGGATAGGTCCTCTTTCTTCTTTCTCATCAGAAGTATTTGGGGAGTTCCTGCTGTGGCTCAGCAGTCACGAACTTGACCAGTATCCATAAGGACTCAGGTTCCATTACTGGTCCTGCTCAGTGGGTTAAGGGTCTGGTGTTGCTGTGGCTGTGGTGTAGGCCGGCAGCTGCAGCTCAAATTAGACTCTGGTCTGGGCACTTCCATATGCTGCAGGTGCAGCCAAAACAAAAAAAGGAAGTATGGAAGTATCTGGGCTCTTCCAGGTCCTTAACATTTCCATGTAAATTTTAGAGTTAACTTATACATGTTTGGAAAAACAAGTCTGTTGGTATTTTGGTTGGGGTTGTGTTAGATTAATTTGTGGATATTTGAATTCTTAACAAAATAGAGACTCTGCATTAATGAATATCGTGTTTCTCTCCACTTACTTAGGTCTTTTTAATTTCACTGCTCTACTCCAGCCCTTTTTTAATGAAAAATCCTCTTGAATATTTTATATTCCTTCTTGACTCTATAATGAATAAATTTTTACTTTATTTTCCCCTTGATCAATGCTAGTGTATAGCAATACAATTAATTTTTATATTTATTTTGTGTCTTATGGCCTTGCTTAATTCATTTGTTATTTCTAGCAGTTATCTTTAAAGCCCTTAGAATTTATACATAAACAATTGTGCCATATGTAAATTTAAAAGGTTTCATTTTTTCCCCCAATTTGTATGCCTTTTCATCTCTTCTTCTGGCTTGAATGCACTTGAACTCTCTAGTGCAGAGTTGAATTGAAGTGGTCAGATAGATATACTCACATTAATGACCATTATGTCTTCCTGAAAAACTGGTCCTTTTATTCTAGCTCTGGTAGCAGCTTCTGTCTTTAAGTCTACACTGTCTAGTACTAAGCTAACCACATCGGCTTTCCTACACTGACTGCATGTATATTTTTTTCCATTCGTTTACTTTCAACATATGTTGTCTTAGAAAGTAAGTCAATTTAGGTAATCTCTGCATTTTAAGTGGAATATTTGACCCATTTACATTTAACACAATTGCAAGACATATGCCTGAGGAAGCTAAGCTATCCTGATAAATGAAAAAAACGGGTGGAGAAGAACTTAAGAATCTCAGTTGAAAATCAGCTGGCCCCTGCCAACGGTCCACAGATGAAAGAGGGCCCTTCAGAGATCAGTTGAACTACCTCAAGCCAGAGTAACAACAGCTAAACTAAGAACAGCAGAACTATGGACTAAATCAACAGCTATGCTTAAACTGCTAAGTTTCAATTATATGCGAAAACTATCTGATACACTACCTCACAGACCACTATTGAATTAATTCACTGTTCTAACTACACTTTCCCCTAACTGTCTCATCTCTGAGTTAGTCCAGGTGTCTCTTTGCCTGTCGCATTTCCCACGTTATCTATCTGTAGAAACTCTGTTAAGTCCACTTCTGGCTAACAGACAGACAGACAAAAACACTTTTGCTAAGTCTCATTCAGTAGATCGTTTCATTTGAGTATGTTCCATTTCTATGACCTCTGCCTATCTTCAAGTAATGGCATGTTATCTTAGATCATCCCCAATCCCACCTAATCAATATTCTAATCACTAGGAGCCTAATGCTACTATCGAGTCAGTATATAGGTGGGGCTATAATGTCCTTGTGAAAAAGAAAGGCTGCTAAAAATCTAAATACATGGAATATCTATACAGTTGACCCTTGAACAATCTGAGTATAATTTATAGTTGGCCTTTCATGTCCGTGGTTCCTCCACATTTGAGGGTTCAGTCACCAATGCACTATGTAGCACTGCAGTATTACGGAAAAAAATCCAAGTGTACCTGGAATCATTCAGTTCAAACCCATGTCATTCAGTGGTCAACGGTGTGTTTACATATGGTTATCCTGAGGTCGCAGAGAACGAGCTGTCCCAGGGAAAGAAGGGGACCCTTCTTAAGAGTGTCACTGGTCATTAGCTCACAAATATTCTAAATATAATGAGGTTCTGTATATGTCTCATGGGCATATCATCATCAATTTGTATCATTGATGGAAGACATTAACTTCCAAGCTCACTTTATATTTATTTATTTACGTTTGTCTTTTGTCTTTTTAGGGCTGCACCTGAGGCATATGGAGGTTCCCAGGCTAGGGGTCTAATCGGAGCTGTAGCTGCTGGCCTACACCACAGCCACAGCAACACCAGATCCGAGCCACATCTGCAGCCTGCACCACAGCTCACAGCAATGCCGGATCCTCAACCCACTGAGCAAGGCCAGGGAACCAACCCACAACATCATGGTTCCTAGTCAGATTTGTTTCCTCTGTGCCACCATGGGAACTCCTCCAAGCTCACTTTAATCATACAACTGAATCAGAACATGGTCATGAGAAGGTGGTAAGTTGTGGTCATGTGTCACCAATATTTGTAGGCGTTCCGATGCTCTTACCGTGATAGGGAACAAGATTTTGCACATAAATATTTTTAACATTTCGTGTGTATATAAAAAAGACATGAAATTTTCAATCTAGTAATGTTTTGGAGCCCCAGAATCATTTTCTAATATAAAATTCAGGATTCCGAAGAAATAGCCCAGGAGACTAGAGTATTAGGTACTGCTATTGGCTAAACTATATTTGTTTTCCTGCCCTCACATTCTCAAAGCACAATGTTTTATTTATGGGAACTCTATATAAAACTTGGAAAATTGAACAAAAACAAACAGATATGGTTTGCCTTTTTAGTCATGAGAGTTCAAAACTTACCAGCTGAACAATGTATCCACAGAACCTTCTAAAACCTTCTACACGGCAAGGATGTGTAGCCTTGCCCCCATCACCCCCTTTTTGAGCCACGCATTTATTACCTTGGGCCTGACACAGTTCGAGTTCCAGGTCCAGCCAAAGGGGTGGAAAATAAGATCTCTGGCTTCCAGGTCCAGGGTCTATAAACAGTGAGACTTGGGCTTTCCAGAAACTTGAGTGGCAAGCTGCAAGATGGAAGTGGAGGCACTGGCGGAGCGTAAGAAACTTTGCGGGGCCTGGATCCGGGAAGGGGGAGCTCGCCCGTCTTCCGCTCCGCTGCTGGCCTAACGTCAAGGCTCTAGCACTCAGACCAGAATCGGCGACCAGAGGCTGGTTTTCACGTTCACCTTCGTGGAGGTCTGGAGACCTGCGTACAGCGACCGAGGTGGTGACGCCCCCCCACAGATGCAGAGAGTCAGCTGCGCCATTTCCAGGCTCGTACCAGGAACAGGGGCCAAGCTACCCAATTCCTGCAGAACCTGAGAGCCTACGGCCAGCCAGCAAACACCAGAGAGAAAAAAGCTTAACCTAAAGCACAGGAGCTTTTCCCAGGACAAGCCCCCTCTAGCCCAGGCTGTCAGGTTACTGCTCTTTTCTGCTCTCAGCTGCAGGCTCGGCTTCTCTGAACAGCCCCCTCTTCCTTGGTCTGAGATTTAGGGGGAAACACACAAATGGGGGCTATGGGAAATGCCAAGGATAGAAACAAAGCACTTCATCCTTCACATAAATGTCCACAAACTTCTGAAAGAAACTGGCTGCTCATACCGGCCCCGTATGCCCCAGGCAAGGCTGCAGAAACAGCCCAGTTTCAGAAAGAGCCGCCCGAGAGGCAGGGGCAGAGCCCACGCCACAGTCCGCCGCCCACCCCCGATTCAGAGGAAGGGCCTGGCAGGCGTGAAGGTCAAGGTCTACGGTCTCCCGTCGCCTACGCTGCCCGGGCCTCCCTTCCGGCGCCCGCTGCCCTTCCGCCCGCAGCTCTGCGCAGTGGCCCGGGGAGGCGGCCCCACTGTCCCGCCAGCGGCCCAGGCCCTTTGCCGGGAAGACCCGCGGGCCCGCGGGGTCCCTGCGCGCTGTGACGGGGCAGCACGGCAGAGGCCCGGAGCGTCCAGCGCCCAGGTGGGCGGGTGGTGACGCGGGGAGGTGGCAGCTCGCAGCGCCCCCAGTCCCCGGACGCCCGGGCTGCCTCCAGACAAGCAGGTGCCGCGCGCTGCCCGGTGCGGCCCCCGCAGGGCTGACAACCTGCGCCCCCAGGACCCTTCCCCGCGCCGGCTTCCCAGAACCAACGCGTCCTTCCTTTCTCCTGACAGCGCGATCGGGCAGCAGATTCCAGACTCTTCTCCCCTCACAGGCCGTGTCAGGACCCGCAGCACAGCCTGCGAGGACCTGGCCGGCCTCCAAGATGCGTCCACACTGGCCGGGCTCCAGACTTCTTCCCATGCACCCGCGGTCTCGTCGCCCCCCCAACCCACGCGGTCAT
>PVHT021183521.1:980102-996334 GCA_004024745.2 Catagonus wagneri | reverse complement strand
TGCATACGTATGTACTGGCCCCGAGCAGTGGCTCTGACCTGGGACCTCAATTCCCAGACCAGGGACTGAACCCAGGCCCGCTACAGAGTCCTAACCAGGGACTGAACCTGGGCCTCGGCGGCAAAAGCCCCGGGTCCTAGCCCCTAGACCACCGCGGGATCCCCATGCTCAGAGATATATTTATTTATTTATTTGTTTATTTTTGATGTTTTCCTGACAGCTCCTGGCCTGACTGAGGGATGACCCTGCAGGCTGTGCTGGGAAGGAGGAAAAGCCGCACATCGCCCTCCGCACACCACACCCATGTCCTCTCGGCTACCCACGTGACAGGCGCGGTCCTGTCCCCCAGCCCAGGAGGCTGGGCATTCCAAGCTGGCCCGAGGCCACACAGGTGTCTGCTGCCTGTCCTGCTCGGCCCTCAGGGCACCGTCCACTCCACGCCCCACGCCGCCTCCTCTGACCTGGACGCAGAAGCCTGGGTGGCCCCAGCCCCTCAGAACTGAGTGAGAAATGACCGGCCCTTCAGCTGCTCTTGCTCCTGGGTCAGGACACGTTTCCAGTTCGAGGGCGGAAGGCGGCCCCGCAGAGAGCAGGCCGGTCTGGGAAGCTTGCCGGCAGCCGAGCCAGGACCTTCTGCCCCCGCCTCTGTGACCTGCACTGCAGAGGTCGGGGGCCCCACCGGAACGCAGGCACTTTCTTCTGCGAAAGGGGTGAGTGTCTGCATGGACTACTTGCATGAACCTCTCACGCAGCTTCTGGTACCTGGTGTGCTGTAGACAGGAGAGAATGTTCTCCCGGGTGTGAGTTAAGCAGCCCGGGGTCTCCCCACCCAGAGCTTCGGCAGCAGCTGCGGCTTTGGGAACTGTGGCCGCCGAGGACGCCGTGGCGGTGGCCTCGCGGAGCAGAGGTCAGCGAGGCCAGGTTGTGCTGAGCAAAGGCTCGAGCTCGCGGCCACCCCGGGCTCTGCCCACGCGCTACCTCAGCGGCTGGGACCTTGGCCTCCAGACTCGCCTCCGCCCGGGCTCCCTGCCCGGCCCCTCTCAGCACCGGGGGGGCTCCTAACTGGCACGTTTATCAGAGGACGTCAGCACTCCGGGACACACACGGGGGGACAGCGCAGGGGCTGGATCTCAGCGCAGCTGCCTCTCCCTAAAAGCTTGGCTGTATTTATTGTCAGTCCTGCTCAAAGCACATGGGAAGGAAAGAGGGAAAGCAGGCAGATTCTGACATTTCAAACACGGCAGTTTTCACACCAGATTCACTTCTGAAAAAGGTGTGCCCCAAAATAGCCCCAAGTGATTGGCGTCCACTAGCGGGAACCTGTAAGCAGGTGGCTGGCAGACAGGGCAGGTAGGCCAGGTGAGTGTCCTGAGGCCAAGGCACAGGTCGGAGGAGGTACCTGTCTGGGAAGGTACCTGCAGACCCTCTGCCACCGGATAAGCAAGTTTCACAGCGAAACCGGAAATGAAAAGGATCATTTTCTGGGAAACGAGAAAGAGCCTCCCAAGACCGTGGACATCAGTTGGCCCTCCCATTACTCAAGGGTCTGTCAATTCTTTTTTCTTTCTCTTGTTAAAAAATTAATAACTTTTAAAACTCGCCCAAGAAATGGCACTCAGAGTGCACCAGGCTGTGTGGTAGAGGGCCCGGCTCTTCTCCCCGGTCGGTCTGCCCTCCTGACCCCCGAGTCCACATGGCGGGTCCTTCGTACCTGCCCCCAACAACACGAGTCAGGACCCCCAGGTCTAAGGATGGAAACCACGCCTGCCTTTGATTAAGAGTCAGCCTGCTGCTCAGCGCCCTTGGAGGCCAACCCAAGTCCGATCTAAAACGAAACCCCAGCTTTAATCCCCCTTCGTGATTAGCACGTGCTGTGTTGATTGCATGTGTCCAAAAGCAGAGTGAGTCTGAAGGGCCTGAATTACAAGAGGTCACATGGAGCGATGCTGGTCAGGGCAAGATGGGGGCTGGCCCCTCGCCAGCCCCGCTGCAAACACAGTGCAGGCTGTTTATATCTCCGTGCTTTTTCTGTCACTTGCTAAGCCACCATGGGGCAGATGAAAAATTCGAGTGCTGGGGGTGCACAAGTAATTTGGCCAGATGCCAAGGGTGGCCTCTGCCATGTGAAGCTGATCATGAAATTTTGCCTTTATTTGGTACCAGAGGAAGAAAGAAAATGAACAAGTGAGACGAATGGAAGCCAAGAATATCTTCTTGGTGAAAACTCAGATTTCTTTTTGAATTTTGAGTTTGGGTGGCCAAGTGCCTTTTATCCTTACATTTTGATGCCAGTGAAAGAAACTCCTCGGTGTCCTGGTCCATGTGCGGCGCAGCCAACAGATGTCCTGTATCAAGAGCAGAATGCTTGGACAGCATTAAACAAGGACATATAAGGGTGCCAGGCACACAGCCCCTTCTTCCCGCCGGCCACATGCATTCGGGGTGGTTCCCGCTCGGGCACAGGAGCGAGCTCCTCCTGGTGCTACAGCCCGATGGCTGATTTTTTTTTTAAAGGTGGGTGGGGTGGAGATCAGCATTTTCTTATTTCTGCTCCTTGAAATAGACTCCTTTTTTTGGCTGACACCAGATTCTATAGGCATCTGATTGTTCTAGTGTGAAAACAATAAAAATAAGTAGGTTTCTTAATCTGTTTTTGCTCATATTATCACTAGTACCGCCATGACAGATTTCAAATTTATGCATTACTGAACTTGAAGGGTTTTTCTTATAAAACAAAGCTGATAAGTTGCAAGACAATAGGAAATCTAAATCTTAGAGTAGAAGAAACCAAAAAATATTTTTCCTTAAAGATAGGATTAATTTTTTTTGCCAAAACGACAAGGACAGGTTCTCCTGAAACCAGCCTGGGGGCCAACCTGGTGCAATTTGCTCTGGTCTCTGACACATTAAACGACCGAGCCTTTCATTAAAAGAGTAATGAGGACCTGCCGGCGGCTGGGTGGGGGGCTCTGCCCAGGTTCCCCTCGGCTCAAAGGCGGCTGGCTTCCCAGACACTGGAGGCCCCGGCCTGCCCGCCGGGCTGCTCCCTGGGCCCTCCGGCCTCCTCGGCCGAGTCGGGGTCTCCGCGGCGCTCTCCCGGGCCCCGCCCCTCACGGCTCTGCTTTTCATTCCGTCGCAGTAAGTGTGCTAATTAGACCAGAGCCTCACCCTCGACTCCTGTGTAGGCTGACAGCTCTGACTGTGCAACAGAAAGTAATTTAGCTGAAAAGTGAAAAATGCCATTTACTTGGGTGAATGGTGAGTCATGAAACTAAACCACTGAATCTGCACAGAGCACGTGAACGGTCCTAAGGATCTTCTAATTTTAGCGTCTTATGTCACATGTGAGGCCACAGAGGCCAAAGTCCAAGGTCATAAGCTAATGAACTGTGGCTGGACAGAACCCTGTGCCAAGCGCGGACCTGGTGGCCAGCTCAGGTGACGGCGCTGCTCTCGGCCCTCCCTCTTCTGCCTGGAGCTCTGTCCCCGATCCCACTCCTCCCTGACTCCGCTCAGCGCAAGGTCCTGCTCGCTGTCCGGGACCGACTCAGCTTTCCCAGCTGTCCAGCCGGACCGGGTGTGACGGGCGGTCGGCAACACCTGGCACCACTCAGCCACTTGAGGCCAAGCGGGCCAGGCTGCCCTTGGGCCCTGGCGGGCAGTAAGGGACCCTGCAGGGCACCTGCGCCTCCCATCTGTAACACGGCAGACACCCACGTGCGTGCCACGAGGTAGCGTTAAACCTGTCCGTGACTTAGAGTTAGGCATCCACACGGTTTTCACACAGGAGGTGTTGCCAGGCATATATGCAAACATATGCATCTAATTAACCTCGAACACAGTCGTATAAAAATTCAGGGATAGAGTGCCTTCCTCGGAAGCACTTGAAGATAGTCCCAATCAAAGGAAGCTGCTTCTTAGAATACTAACTGCTATTTTGATTAATTAGTCCTTTTTGAGCATTTTTTCTGTGGTGGCCGCTATAACTTGATTTGAGAAGCTATTTTAGGGTAGTGCTTTCAATATCACCAACGCAAATGGTTTTGATTTGAAAAGAATGAAAAGCCTAAAATTTTCCATTCTTGGTCATTAAACTGAGTAAAGCATTGATTCAGTCATTCAGAAACACTCGCGGAGGGTCTGCTAGGTTTCGGGCACTCAGCTGAATGTGGCCTGGTCTGTAGGAAACAAAATAGGTACATGCTTGTGCTTACCACGCTTAAGATGGAGAAGCACCGGAGCCGTTTCTAACCGCAAACTCTCTCTGGCCGCCAGCCTGTGGGCGCTTGGCGTTAGCGTGCTGGCGCGCTGCCGACCTGCAGCGCGGATGCGGAGGTGCTCTGCGGGCTTCGACGCCCCACATTCTGGAGGGTGGCTCTCTCTCGGAGACCCTGGCCAAGCCCCCCCTGCCCAGGAGGGAGAACGGCGGTCGCACTGATGCCCCTTCCGCTGCACATGGACCCCAAGTTCATAGCTACTTGCAGAAACTTGCAAGACACCCCACTGAAGGCGCTGGGTAACTTCAGCTTTATGTACAAAAACTAATCATCTTCCTTCTTTCTCCTGTTTTCAAGACATTTTTTTTTTCATAAAGCCCAAGTGAAAAAAATGAAGTAAATGTTGAACAAACGCACTTAGGAATAAAAGCTAAAAATGAAAACCAAACCACCGTCTTGGACACGGCTCATTGCTGGAGTGGCAGCCCCTCGGGTGCTCAGCCAGGGGTAGCCTGTGCCAGGCAGGGCTGGGCCCAGGGCTGCAGGTGAACGCTCAATGTGTTTCCAGTTGGGGAATAGAAACACACCATAAAAGTGGTAAATACATACCACTTGCCCTCCCCATGTCCCTGGACAGATTTCCTGGCAGACAGGGGTGGTTTCAAGAGATTTTAGGAGAGAAACAGGTTGGACCCTGGCTACAGACCAGTACGCTAACAGCCAGGAGGCTTGGTCACCTGCACCTGGTGACAGAGGACGTAAGGGGAGCCCTCGCAGCTCCTGTGCAGACATGCGAGAGAACAGAGCCCGTCTGTGCCCCAGTCCCATGCCTCCGGCACTCCTCTGTCATCTTTCTGTTTTGCTGGGACTCGCAAGAGTGGGGGATGGAGGCACATTGTGGAACCGCAGTAACAGCTACTTTAAGACTCTCCCAGGATGAGCAGGTGCCACAAAGCCAACTGGGGGCCGAGCCCTGAAGCTGAATGGAGCCGAAATGCACGCTGCCCTCCCCCAAATCTCTCTCCTCCATCTAAACTCTGAATTCCAGATGTCATCCAAGCCCAGGAGATCTGTGTTAACCTCTGGTCAGAGAGTGGGTGGTGCCTCCCATGGGTGCAAATAGCACCCATGCAGGAAGCACTCAGAGCCGACAGTGCGAGCGTGGGCGCCCAGTGAGACTTTTGCATAAAACTGGGCTCACTGCAAGATGCCCTGTGAACACGAGCAGAAACGCCTCATGTTACCTCCCTTCTCTTCCTTGGCAAATTCATCTCCTGTCATTTCCTTCAGTGTTTTTAAATGCTCTGTTTCTTGTTAGACTCACGGGATTAAATTCCATTTCTGTCATTTACTCCTGGACGAGACTTGGGGCCATCATTAAGGCTCTAAACTGGGTCTCTGGTCTGTAAGGGGGACAGTTGTGACACTGCCCTCATGAAACAAGGAGAGAGCCCCACGGCCCTACTTCAGACCGCAGGTCCCTGCAATTCTTGGTCTTCTCCAGAGCATTTCGTCATCTGACACACTATATATTTTATATTTGTGTGTTTATCATCCTTCTCCTCTCACTAGAAATAAGTCCCGTGAGAACAGGGTTTTTTCCCTGTTTACTCATTGCTCTATTCGCAGCTCCTAGTAGAGAGCTTGACACATATCGGTGCAGAGGTCTGCTGAACAAATGAACATGAGTTGCCAGCTCCTTGCAGCTACTAGCATGTCGGACATACCCGTCGTGTTAGCAGCCACGCCACTGGCCCTGGAAGTCCTCCGAGAGAGGGTCTGCTCTCTTGATTACAACCGGCAACAAATAACAGAAATTTTTTTTTTTTGCATGAAACAGTCAACAAGTATTTATAGAGTAGCTTCTGCACAGAACTTTGGGCCGTATTCTGCAGAAAGGACTCTGTAACCACCAGCGCCGGGTGAATTAGGGGAGCTTTAATGCAGACTCTCTGTACCGTCTGTGTGTACAAACACACGTCCATAGAGAGAGACCTATAACCGTTGCCTATTCGTACAGCTTCACCGCTTCTGTACGCGGACCTAACTGCAGACGCAGACGCCGTGTGGTCTCCCTGATGAATGTGGATTCACTGTTGATAGGAACGCTATCTTACTCTCCTTCAGGGCTTTCCCAGTTTACATAGGGATCACCTGTTCAAGGGATAAAGCACTCTGGGCTTCAGGGTGCTCGGCTTCAGCAGTTCTGGGTACACTCAGAAACCTGCCCTTTAAAGCTCCCCAGTTCATCTGATGCTGGTGGTTACAGGGCGCATGCTGCAGAATATGCTCTAATGTTCTGTGCGGAAGCTATTCTCTAAATATTTGTTGACTGTTTTACCTAAAGTTAAAAAAAATTATTCTTTCTCCCTATTTACAAAAAAGAGAGAGAGAGAGAGCTGGATGTAGAGACTTTAAGCAGAAAAGTAACTATTCAAAACGTGGAAGCTGGTGGAAATACATCCAAGAGCCAGAGTCAGACTCGGAGCCCTGGGTTGAGAGGTCCCAGGTGCTCCCTTGAAAGGCGCTCCTGCTGCCGCCACGTGGCACCTGGGAGGCTGGCCAGGTGCCAGGAGCTTCCCCCGCCCCTCCCAGGTGGGTCACCGGGTCTGACTGAGAGCCCAGGTTACACACCTGCAGTCTGCACCTGCAGCACCTGAGACAAGAGGACACTCCAGACACCTCCAGAGTGCAGGTGGCAGAGGTCCAGCCCAGGCTTGTAGCAGCACCTCTCAGAGACCTGGAGGCACTGCCTACAGCTGAACGCACTCACGACGACTCACGAGTGTTCCTGCAGTCACTGCCTTTCTAAAAGGGCGGGAGTCATCCCTATTCACGGTCAGAAATGCATCAGTCCAAAGACAGCCACCCACCATAATCGTAAATGTGCACTGGTGCAACTGAAGACGATAATAAGCCAAATAAATCATAGTAACTCCTTGTTGCTAAATTATGGCAAAATGTGTCTCTTTACTAACATCACCGGCTACCCTCCTAATGTGATTAAAGTAAATAGAGCTGAATACTTTGGGGTGGTTAGAACTTTTATAAAAATGCAAAGAAATTTTTTTAATATAATGATTTTTAATTTTCCATTATAGATGATTTACAGTTTTCTGTCAATGTTTCAACTGTACAGCATGGTGACCCGGTTAAGCATACATGTATAGATGCACCACAAGTGATTAGACAGAGTTCCTGGTGCTGTACAGCAGGATCTCCTTGCTTTTCCGTCCCAAAGGCAATAGTCTGCATCTATCAAGCCCAGACTCCCAGACCATCCCACTCCCTCCCCCTTCCCCTTGGCAACCACAAGTCTGTTCTCCAAGACCGTGATTTTCTTTTCTATGGAAAGGTTCATTTGTGCAGTATATTAGATTCCAGATATAAGTGATATCATATGGTATTTGTCTTTCTCTTTCTGACGTACTTCACTCATGAGAGTCTCTAATTGCATCCATGATGCTGCAAATGGCATTATTTTATGGCTGAGTAGTATTCCATTGTGTATATATACCACATCTTCCTAATCCAATCATCTGTTGATGGACATTTGAGTTGTTTCCATGCCTTGGCTATTGTGAATAGTGCTGCAATGAACATGCGTGTGCATGTGTCAAAATGTAAAGAAATTTTAATCTTTTTTTTTCTTTTTACGGCCACACCCACAGCATATGGAAATTCCCAGACTAGGAGTCGAATTGGCGCTGCAGTTGCCAGCCTACGCCACAGCCATAGCAATGCCGAATCCTTAATCCACTGAGCAAGGCCAGGGATTGAACCTGCATCCTCATGGACACTATGTCAGGTTCTTAATCTGCTGAGTCACAATGGGAACTCCAAGAAAATTTGAAAATATATTTTGGGAGGCATATTTTCTTTCATGGCTGTGATAACATTAGGTCATTAATAACTATGAGAGTGGTATTAAAAATAGCAAATACGTACAGCAAAGAGAGTAAACAAAGTGCTTTGAATCCGGGAAGGCAAGTCACTTCAGAATACAGGAGTCATCATTTGAAGTATATATTCCTTATGTAGTCATTCAACACGTTGCCCAGGTTGCGGTTTTAAATTACAGGCTCAGGAGTTCCCACTTTGGCTCAGGGGCTACAAATCCAACCAGTACCCATGAGAATGTAGGTTCGCTCCCTGGCCTCGCTCAGTGGTTTAAGGATCCCACGTTGCTGTGGCTGTGGTGTAGGCCGGCAGCTACAGCTCCGAGTCAACCCCTAGCCTGGGAAATTCAATATTCCACAGGTGCAGCCCTAAAAAAAGCAAAAAATTAAAAATAAATTACAGGCTCACAATTTCCATGTCTGACCAATACTGCTGCTAATGAATCTTAGCATATCAATTTTTGAGACTAACTTGGCCTGTTGCCAATCCATTTTGAGGACGTCTCCATATTCTCTCATTATTTCTGCTAAGAAGAAAGTGCTCTCTATAACAGCCAGCTCCCTGGAATAAAATTGGGCAGTGAAGCAAGGCCTCGTTCCTGGACCACTGAGCACTGCGAGGTTTCGATGCAGGCAACTCACTGTGTCAAACCCACAGAATTACATCGTCAGTTATTAATGAAAGTAATTAATGTGTTTCCATTTTATTATTCTGAAATTCTTATGGAATCGCTTCAGGAAATGGTTTAGCCTCTAGTGGAGGAAATCTTGTGCATCGAAGACGTTTTCCTCAGTTAAATGGTCACTGTCCGTCACCGTGGATTTCCAGTCCCCACCCACCAAGGAAAAGTACTGATCTCTGGATAAGCGAGAAATGCCCAGGAGAAACCCGTGAGCAAAATAAATGAGTCGTGCTTGATTTTTTAAAGTTATAAAAGATTCCGAGACAGAGAGAGAGCAGAAGATAGCGAGAAAGATGGGAGGAGGGCTGCCTCTGCCCCTGTTTGCGTGCGGTGTGTGTACAGCCTAGCAGAGCTCTGCAGGCTGCGCGGGAGGCAAGTGGAGCGGGCAGGGGCATCCCGGTCTATGCCACGTGAATATGAACCATGTCTTTCTTCTACAGAGAAAACATATTTTCATGCTCCTGGTGTTATTTAACAAAGTTAAAAAAGAAATATTCTATCATACTGTACTTTTATTTATGTATTTGTGAAAGTTAGCCATTGACACAGCACAATAAATATTTATACCTTTAAAAAAAGATTCAGGAGGGGAAAATGCCAGTAAGCAGAGGAATAACTGGCTAGAAAATTCCCAGATTGAAGTCCCATGGTCAGCAGAAAGATTGAAATTGAATGCTTATTAAAGCTCCATTTACCAGGAAGGATAAATTAACAGAGTGGTTACCATAGCAACAGAGAGTCTAAGAGTATTGCGGTACCCACATTACAACAGGTAACATCACAGCTGATACATCTACAGAATAAATTTATCTTGATAATTCATTGCACTGACTCTCACCTGATGCATATCATCCTGTCTGCGAAAAACTGGGCCATACAGGACCAATGTATTTTTCATAAATTACATTAAGAAACACTAAGAGAAAATACTAAATATATGTGACCAATCAGTCTTGTCGACCTCCAGTGGGCACTGAGATTTCCCAGACAATCTCCACTTGAAAACTCATTCCCTTCACCTAATGTCGGTGTCGAGGGGCCCCGAGCAAGCCCCGGGGACCCTGGGCGACTTCGCTCCCATCAGCCCCGCAGATCAGACGCTGGGGAGAGCACGCGCATCTGTCCCGGGGGCTCCGGCCTCCTCCTCCCGCCGCGCCCTCCCCCTTCCGTCCTGGACCAGCTGATCCCCAAGAGCAGCGACACCCACGCAGACACCCAGCTCGTGTTCTTCGTATACAAAAGGCCTGTGTCCTGACGGTTTACACAGTTATCGCAGGGCTAGCGGGAGGTAGCCCGAGGAAACACCACACGCCTCGACGCTGCCGCTGGGCGCCCGTGGGAGCTGAAGATCCCGCACTCGTCCGGCGCGTCCCTGCAAAGCTAAGAGCAGGACCGCAGGAGCGTGCCGCTCCGCCGTTATCAGGCAGGGAGACGTGTTTTCCGGTGAAATACTAGCAGAGGCCCCATCTTAAAATGAAAGTTGGGCTGTTCTGGGTTGAAGGCGCCCGATACCGAACGCGCAGACTTCCCGGCAAGTCCTGGAGCTCTGGAATACTGGCCCTGGACCCAGAACAGGCTGGTGTGGTCGTATCAACTCCGCAGTGAGGAAAACGGAGGCGGGTTTTCTCGCAAAGGCGTGGCGAGCCCTGTGCTGTCTCTAAAGCGGCGGCGCCTCGGTCCCGGCGGCGGGGCAGGAGCGCGCCCACGGCCCGGCGGGACCGCGACGAGACGTCCAAAAAGAGACGCAGCTGCTGGACCCACCAGCGCCAGAGTTCCTACCCGCCCTCCCGTGCGTGGGTGTAGCATACGTGTGTAACACACACGAACACGCATGCGAGTACATATATCGTACATGTGTATTTTAAGCCACCTTCGTGTTTTCTGTTACTTATTACCAGAATCATTGCTAACTCCTTCTCTCCCAGCTTCTAGGTCCGCACAGACAGGGCAGGCAGATTGAGTGGCGGTGGGAACGGAGTGTACGACCTAACAGCTTTGAAAGTAAACATAATAGGCCTATGCCGAGGAGGGGAGGCGAAGAGTAAAAGGAATAAAATGCTTGGGGAGAAGAAGGCCGGCACGTTATCTGCAGGAGGCTAAGGTGTTCGTACTGGGACATTTCAAGGGAACAACAGAGAAGCGACGGTGTCTCCTCTTGGACACAGTCCAAGAGGAGGGGAGAGCTGCTCCGAGGCCGCGGGGACATCAAAGGACATCGTTTAAAATCCTCTAAAGAGTTTAAAGTGATGTAAGCGAACGCTTCTAACCTTTAAGTGTGTGGGCAGCACCTGGGGTCTTACTCAATGCAGACCCCAGGTTGGGGGGGCGGTCTGCATCCCAGAGGGACGGGGCTGGCTGAGACAGCAGCAGGCTCCAGGGGCACCACCAGGTCCTGGGATGGCTTCAAGAGCTGAGCCGTCACCTGTGGAGAGGCAGGGAATCAGGGCGGTGTTGGCTTTTTTCTGCTGAGGCTTTTGCTGACCTGATCTGACCATTTCAAGTCCACACTCTTAGAAAGGACAGTGTACGTAAGAATGTGGACGTCTGTGAAAGTGGCCTGTGCTTGACTTTCAAAGAGGGATTTTATAGGAAGTGAGGACGATGATGATGATGAAGAGCATAAGAAGAGCAGTAAAGAGACGCATCTTTCTTCACTAACAAAAAACGGTGGCAGCACGCTTTTACTCATTTTTCCAAAGCCCTTGCCCTCACTCCCCAAACTCAGGTTTAGCCAGATCTGCTTAGGGGTGGTGAGGCTTGGAATCCCACAGCAGTTTACTGCAAATATCAGTGTTCTTATGCAGCTTATTATAACTTAAATATTAGGATTAAAATAACTATGGTAAAAATGTAAAGAAATCAAAATAATTCTAAAGCTTTCAAGATTGTTTTAAAAGTCTATTTCTATGTAGTGACATAAAGTTAAATTTACAAAGAAAATAATGAAAAGAGATTTTCCTTATGAAGTACATATTTGCTTTAAAAATAACCAGATTCTTTAAATAACAAACACTCTTAGCACATTTAGGATTCAATTCAACTTCAATTTCACCCATGTTCTCAGAGATATACGTAAGTAATTACAAGCATATTCTCAGGGTCAGCTCTGCAAAAATACTTTTCTACAAAATTGAGCTAGTTATTCAGATGGAATTTCTACAGATGCCAAACATTTGGAATCATGTGAATGATTGATTCCATTTTTCAATTTTCATCCGAATGTTTCTGCCTTTTGTAGAGTGGGTATATTGCCAAAGCATATATCAGTTTCTCAAAACTGAGTGCATTTTAAAAGATGGAGGAAATTATAATTACCAAACCTCTACTTACGGGACTCTTCTTTCACAAACCTGCTAATCACAAGGGTTCAAACAAAAGGCAAAAATGAGAAGAGTCCTCTCACTTCCTGTACAAATTATACCAGGAAAAAGCTGGGCCTGATGAGAGCGACAACTTTGAAATTGATATGAACTTGTTTCTACTATTTTCTATTACTCTGATTTTAACGTGCTGACAATAAAATTGGAATTCCTTCTCATTGTGGTATGTATGTGAAATTCATCATTAGAAATAGTCATCAAGATTTGAGTAAGAAGGAGTTCCCATCGTGGCTCAGCGGAAACGAATCTGACTAGCATCCATGAAGACGTGGGCGGTTGATCCCTGGCCTCGCTCAGTGGGTTAAGGATCCTGTGTTGCCGTGAGCTGTGGTGTAGGTCACAGATGCGGCTCAGATCCCGTGTTGCTGTGGTTGTGGTGTAGGCCAGCAGCTACAGCTCTGATTTGACCCCTAGCCTGGGAACCTCCATATGCTGTGGGTGCGGCCCTGAAAAGAAAAAAAGAAAACAAAGATTTGAGTAAGAAGACAATCAGGAAGTAAAAAGCATTGACAACCACTTTAATATGACCTATCACTTAATTTTAGCAAAAAAAAAAAATCACTTGAAAATTATTTCCTAATAGCTCTTCAACTAGAAGTGCGTTTACAGGACACTGTTCATCCCAGGCTGTTTCAGCGCAGATCTCCATTAGATCGGGGTTATCGAGGACATTAGTCAGGGCCTACCTGAGAAGGTTAGATACCCAGGATTCTGAATTTACTGTATTTACTCTCTGCTGTTTATGTCCGGCTACCATTTCACAACATAAATGCAATATAATGTTAAAATAAAGTACCCTTTTAAAGGAGCTCTCTCTTCTCAAACTTAAACGTTTCCAGTCTACGGGGAGAAAGTAATCCCCGATTGCCCTCGGCTTAAACCCTGCTGTACGAGACGTCTTCCACGTTTCTGCTGCGACGCTGAGGGACTAGGCTCATTGATCTTTACTTTGGTGGTTGTGATGGGTGTCTTTGTAAATCTGTAGTAACAATTACTTATAAAACGAAAACCATACAGCGCATTAGCAAGACTTGTAACTACAGCACACGGCTTTCCAGTGACACTCAGGGGAGCAGGACATTGGGGCACCGGGGAAGGGCACTGTGTCCAGAAATGACCCGGCCTCCGGGAGGCGGAGAGTGAAGCCCGGAGACCTCAACCTCCTCAGGTCTTTAAAGCCTCCGAAAAGGGTCCACGATAGGGCGTGGTAATACAGGACCATAGAGGGAAGAGAGAGGAGTGAAACGGATTTTCCTGGATCCTTGTGAGTGCAGCCAGGTGGGGCCAGCACACCAGCTGCCAGGATGCTGCAGCCCCATGCGGGCAGAAGCGAAAAACACAAGTTTGAAAGTGAGGACATCCACACATCGGATTGTAAAACACTCAACTGTTCAAGAACTGTGGACCGATACTTCTCAAAACTGTAAGGAAATGTGAATTTCAACTCGAACAGCTATGGAAGAAATAATCTCAAGGTGCCTCATGCACGTTACCAATTTTTTACCGCTCAGCAGCAGAGCCTGGGTTCTGAGAGAGATGGGCCACACACGTGGGGGCACGGGCGACAGCCAAACGGGGTCCGATACCGTAGTGAAAAAGAGGGTGCAGGTGTAGTAACACTTTGACAGAGGTGTCATGGCCACTCCACTGTGACAGGTCCCAAGACGGACAACGAAAAAAGAAGCATTGCCATATAAGAACAGTCACCAGAAAGTAGGACCGTATTTGGTCAAAGGCAACCAGATCACGAATAGTATGAAAAAGCAACACTGCCTGCTGCTTCATTTACAAAAAATCATGGATCTGTTACCCAAGCAACACGTTGAAAAGATCTTTGTACTAAAAAGACTATCTCAGGAATTAGGAGCCAGGAAGTTGAGGGGTGGGTCTTGGCCTCAGGGACCATGCTGTCAGAGCGAGAGCAGCTCAGCTGTCTGCACGCTGCCCGGTGACTCTGAGAGTGACACACGCGGTTCTGAGCTAGATTCCAGCAGAAGAGAACGGACAGGCACATTTAGCCACCTCTGAATCACGATGAAACAAACTAAAAAAGCACTTCAGTGGAAGGTAAGCTCAAACCCATCGCCACAAGATGTGGCGCGAGCCATGGGCAGAAGCAAACCCAAAGGAACCTGAGAGGAGCCTCGAAGCATTTACTGACAACTTCAGGGATGACAGGGCAGAGGCTGCACGGGGCAGCGGTGCCTTCCTCGCAGCTCTCCAGACCTGGAGCTGAGGGGTCTGGGGTCCTTCTAGCGGTCCTAATTTTGTGCCTTCAGGGCGAAGCTCTGCATGTGGTGGCTTCTACCTGCGCACAGTCCTTAGCCACAGGGTCGCCTCAGAGCCGGGCAGGACCACAGGCACAAAAGCAAAAAGTACTCAGGTGTGTGACCGTCCCCCGAGCCACACAGAGTAGGGAAAGTAGAGTGAGGTTTTTGTGTGAACTTTTGTGTTTGTTTTTACGTTGCTGTTTTTTTCCAAGTAGGCTAATGCTGACCCTTAAACTGCGTAAGGAGAGCTTATTTGCGTGCTGCAGTATCCCTAAACCTGCCAGGACTGTTTCGGCATGGGGCGCTCGTGGACGAGAGAATTACCTCATGGAGGCTGGAAGAGTCCCAAGTTCAAGTTGACTTTCCTTCTTTCTGCTGTATTTTAAATGCAAGTATAGAGCCTGGCATCACTGGAGATACTGACCTCAGGATGAAACAATAAAGAAAAAGAGAAGGCAAGAGGCCCTCCTCCCTGCCCTCACCCCATGCCCTCGCTCTGGCTTCTCTCGCTTGTGTTGGTGCCAGGCTGCTTCCGTTCTTAGACTTCAGTTCAAATGCCCCTCGTCAGAGCTCCCCCGGCCACCTTATGAGAGGTGGGCTCCCCTCCACCCTCGTCATCCCCTCTCTCCCAGCATTTCGTCCTTCCTTCCTTCTTCTGCACCTTTTATAACTTGGCGGTTGTTCTTCAGTCATCTCTGCTGGCGTGATGGGGCAGCACACCTGCACAGCGGTGCAGCTCTTGGCGCGCGCTGTGGGTCCACGCTGTGCACAAGGGCGGATCGGCCTGCAGGCCACTGAGTGACGGTGACGCCCCCCAGCCGCTGGCGAACCTCCGTGTCCCTCCTCCACCCCCACCCCCAGAGTGACCCGTAAAACAGCACCTGAGCGCCGCACGGCCCTTGTCACAAGAGGACGCCTGTGGGCCTGGCAATGCCTCCTCTCTTCCTTTCTCCCTGCCGCTCTGCTGCGGACAGGCGCGCCTCGGAGCTTCCAGACGTGCGGTGATGTTTCAGACGCAGACACATCGCCCTCCTCATCCGCCTACCCGTCTGTGCAGCCCCCGGACGCCAGCCCAGCACGCGTGCGCTCGCTCCGCCCTGGTCTCGCCAGCTGGCGCTTGTCACACCAACGAACGCGCAGTCTGAGAGGCAGAGTCTTGCCTCCAGGCCCTGCACTTTGGCGGGTTCACAGCCGTGGCAGCTGAATCTGAGGTCAGCGGCTCAGCATGAGTTTGCTTCCTTGGTAGAAGCATAGGACCGCTTTTGTTTGATGTCTTTTAAACTGGAGTCCTGTCAGAACCTGACTCAGCCTGCGCTTGATGGGTGCC
The DNA here is from genome assembly GCA_004024745.2 of Catagonus wagneri. Lineage (NCBI taxonomy): Eukaryota > Metazoa > Chordata > Mammalia > Artiodactyla > Tayassuidae > Catagonus > Catagonus wagneri. The sequence continues at coordinate 980,558 of PVHT021183521.1, read as the reverse complement.
AGGCATCACAGCTCCTCTCTGCTGATGATCGCATTACAGACATGGTAAGAATATCAGAGCAAGGAGTACTGCCACGTTCAGACACCCCCAGGGTTATGAGTGACGGTCAAGTGAGCAAAAAATGGACCATTCTTATATATTCACAGCACTAGCCAACAAAACATGTATGTCCTCTCCACGTGGGTGCAGACTGTGTGCAGCCACACACGGCAGCAGCGACACTCACCGCTGGACAGAGCTCACCCTCTAGACCCCCTCAGCCACTGGACAGCGCCCTCACCCGCCGGACAGAGCTCACCCACTGGACAGCACCCTCACCCACTGGACAGGGCTCACCCACTGGACAGCACCCTCACCCACTGGATAGAGTTCACCCACTGGACAGCGCCCTCACCCACTGGATAGAGTTCACCCACCGGACAGCGCCCTCACCCACTGGACAGCGCCCTCACCCAC
>PVHT021183521.1:901723-967901 GCA_004024745.2 Catagonus wagneri | reverse complement strand
TTCCTCCCTGCCGACCTGGCAGTTAGGGCCTAGGGTGACCAGACCACTGCAGAGATGACTACCTCCAGCAGCAGCTAGTGCCCAGGGAACATGATTAATCGACTCCTGGAAAGGGCTGGGCTCTTCCATTCATGGTCTGTTTGTCTCTGAATTCCTGCATGATGCGTGACAGTGGGACACACATTGAAAATGGGTTGCTAAACTGACTACTACAGGATATAAAGTATCAGTGGACGGACCTCGGCCATCCCCACCACCCCGGCCAGAGATTTGTTTCCACCAGTAATTATAACCCCATCATCCAAGAATTTTGCGCTCTTTAAAAACCCTCTCTCCTGTTGGCTTCATCCCTAGTTCAGAAATGCAGGTGCTTCTCTCCATCTGGCTCTCAGCTGTAACTTCCTGGTTTATCCACAACAAAATGCATTTCATTTCCCCAAAAGTGGTTCCTTGTGCTTTTCCCAAAACATGCAAATGACAAGCAACTTGTTAGCTAGAGTGACATTTGCTAAAACCCTAAAATCAGTTTCTTTTCTTTCTTTTGCGGGGGTGGGGGGGGCACAGCTTTCATTTAAGCCTCAACAGGAAGAAGGTTGTGCAGGTATCTTCGTAGCTGCTCCCCAGACTATTCAGAGGGCAGCAGACCAGACTTGCTGTCCTGCTCAAAACAATAAGGCCCTTTATGTGCAGGGGCACCCCTGGTCTAGTAGGTCCCCAGACAGGGCAGGAAGGCAGGGAGCACCCTCGGGAGAGAGCTGAAGTGCCCCTGGTTACAACTGTTACAGGAAGGGCAGGCACAAGGCAGGCCTCACGGCACTGACCCACGGCAGGTGGCGCCTTCTGTTTCAGAATTACATACCTGCTTCCAGAGGTCAGGGGACATTTTCATTTTTGATTAAATGTGCATATATTTCGGTATTAAATCTGTCTTACAATAATGGGATTATAGATTCTGAGTTCGAAAGTGACCCTTTGGGTCACGACCTCTAATCCTTTCATTGATGGGTAAGGAAACAGACAACACACTTAGACTGCGTGTGCCCCTCAGCGATGCCAGGACCCTGCAGGACCCCCTGCCCACATCTGCCGCCTCTTTTGCTGACATAACTGAAGGGCCTGCCACCAAGGCTCCTGGTCACCCACACGGTGAGGCGGCAGGACCAGAACCGATCAGAGATGCTCCTGGGTCTAGAGCCAGATCTGTGCACTAGACACGCGATTTCCTACCCGCTTTCCATCTCTCAGCCCATTAAGAGCTGCAGAGCCACACCTGGGTCACCTTTGTGCTGCCCCAGGCTTGTACGACAATTCCCAGAATCTGGCAGCTCAGAAGGAAGCCCAGAGTCTTCTCACTCAAGGTGTGGCCTTGGGGGGACTCCTCGGAAGAGCAGGACTTTGAAGTCCACCAGACCGGCTGAGCAAAGCCTGCACCTTCATGAGACCCCCAGGTGGACATCCGGGTGGGGAACATGTGGCCCAGTGGGGACAGGGTCCACCTCAGGGCCTCGGGTGTGTGGCAAATGCAGATATTCCACACAGCCCCCACCGCATCCACACGTGATCTGCTTAGAAAAACCACATCCTAAAAAAACCTGGTGCATCTGATGAAGTGCAAAGTCAGGATCCAGATCACTTTTGCCTTTGAGCCCAAACTATTATGTCCTCCAAATATTTAGGGGTGTTTTTAGATTAGCTGCTGTCTAACAGGTGCATGTTTATTGTTGTCCGTTGACTCACTCACTCAGAATCTCAAGAGTATGAACTCTGTTTTTACCTAAGATTTTTTGACTCTTGAGAGCAACCTTCAAACTGAGGAATTCCCTTGTGGCCCCGAGTGCTGACCCCCCGAGGCAGCACCCGCTGGGGTAATGGGGTAATGGGACAGGGAAGCATGTGAGCTCTCCGGAAGACCGGTCTGCGAGGGGAAGTCAGCGCCTGCCTCCTCCAGCTGGGGCTTTTGCTCTGGGCTTAGCTGCTGACCCCCTTCTTGAGTTCTCATGTGGTCCTGATGAATTCCAGTGGGGACTCGGGCTGCGACCTGAAGGGAGGTACGCGGGGCCCGGGAACTGTCTGGGCCCCAAACTGAAGCCATTCGGGTGGGTCCAGAGGCCCCTGCAGAGAGCCTGGGGGGCGGGGGCCTCTACCCCCACGCCTCCGTAACACCATTTAACTTCTGCTGTGTGATACTAAAGGCCCCGAGGTAACAGAAGTTATTAAATCAACCACTTCGAGCCATGATTGTGGATTCAGAATATTTAAAGAAATGAATGGCTTTAGCGGTTGGCATGCTTGTGTAGAAAGAATGCTGTATATTGAAGCTGCTGAGATACTGACAAGGGCCTGTGACTGTCTCCACTACAGACTATAAGAGATGCGCCCGGCTGCTTACGCGGCTGGCTGTCAGCCCGATGTGCGTGGACGGCTAAGGTAAGCTGACAGCCAGGTCACACTGGCGCACACACCAGAGACGGGATCTGTCTGAGATGTGACATATTCATGGAGTTTAGACACATTCATCCTTTGGCAAAAGTAGCCTTACCTGGAGTAAGGCTGACATAACACTCGCTGCTGGCTCGACTGCAGCATGTGACGTGGTGGGTACCTGAGGTCAGACCCGGCTACTCTGAGGGTTTCATTCAAACACTGAGAAATGAACACCTGACTAACCGTATCCACGCAAATTTCAGAGACATGTCTGGCAAGTTGGAGATGGATTCTATCCTTGTGCCAATACACTCATAAAGAATAGCTAAGAATAGCCAGCATCTTTAAATGTTTCTATCAGTTATTTTTTTAAAGCCTCTGATGATAAGAATATAAACACACACTGAGTTTATGAACTCAACTTTTTACTGCGGCCTCTTGAAGGCTGATATTAACATGTAATAGCATCAGCCAGAGTCATCGGATGGACTGAGACACAGGTCTCTGCCAGTCCATGACTTCCTGACTGGACCCTTGCTGTGTCAAATGCCAAATGCCAGGTCTGCCCCCAAGTCAGACCTGCTTCTGGCACGCAGACAGCTCTCCCTTGTATTGTGTGCCGCGTGGAGAGAAGCACTCACTGTGGACCGAGGTCAGGCAGGTGCTGGGGTTGGCGTGGCCTGGGTGCTGTTGTGACACCGTCTTCAGGGCTGCTTCTCCTCATCAGAAGCCCCACTAACAAATGGGGCTTCATGCAACAAGTGGTAGTGGAGGAAGGCCCCACGTTTTCTATAGGCTCACTGACTGGTGACGCTTTGACGGAAGTGAAAGCTGTTTTTAATGCCAAAGCTGAGAAATGTCCCACCTTCTCTTCTCATCTGAATTCTGTCTCGCTTCTCTCCCACTGCCCACCTGGCAAACAAAAAACTTATTTTTAAAGCAATGAATGGATTCTGATAAGTCTCCCAAAGTACCTGCTGGGGGAGATGAGTTATTTTTAAGCGATTCTTTATAGTTAAAGCATCACTGTTTACAGATGTGAGCCAGGCACATCCCTGGAGAACCGCCCGCTCTTACTTACAAGTGGGGAGACCAGGTGCCCTGCGTCCACGTCCACTGGGAGAACCATTCAGGCCACAGCCTTCCTGTCTCTTTGCGTCTGAACTGACCAGCTGCTTCCCCAGTGGCCAGGAGAGACAGCTATACCCAGGACGCAAAGACAAAGAGCTCAAGTTCTGGACTCCTGAGCGTGGTTCCACCTCTGCACCAGCCTCAGGACAGGTGCACCAGGGCACTGCCAACACCACACGCAGACTTCTAGGGATGATAAACGGGCACCGTGCTCAAGGTCATACGTGTCACCACTGTCAGTAGCTGCTCATTTTGGCAAAGAAATGCATGGTTTAAAAATATAGATGGCTCTGCTAAAGTAACTTCATGACATTTTTAAAGATTCATTTCTTCCGATTCCAGAAGTCCCAGACTGCAACTGCAGACTCTAAGAGGCTGGTAACTATGATGCAGACAGTCAAGGGTTTCCCTGACGTCCTGGGGGCCGAGCGCACATCCATTGTCAGCAGTGGGTTTTCCTCGCGTCTCACAGGCTGTGTCCAAACACCTTCTTCTGCTGTCCTAACACACGAGGATGTCAGGACAAAGCTGCGGGCTAAGAGTCCTCTTCCTATTCCAGAGGATAGCCTTGGCTTCTTAGAGGCCGAGTCTCAAAGTGGGTCTTCGGAGTGTCCGGGCACAGGGCCCCCTGCTGTGATCTCGGAGCCGAGCCCTTTGCTTCCTCCTTTCTTGAGCTCACCCCTCTCCCCACCCACAGAGCAAGAGGGCCTCACACACACCCCACTTCACTGCTTGGCCGTGCGGCTCAGGCAAGTACAAGCCTGGGCTCTGGGGTATTTTCAGGGAAAATGGAATTTTGAGAAACAAGGACCTGGCTCATTCTACGAATTGCAGCCTCGTCTGAGCACGCCAGGACTGCCCCAAATCAGATAGACTGTTACGAAGGACGTGACCGCGGACACAGCAACACCAGGCACGGTTCCTCAGACCCCAGTAAGCCTTCATCTGCATTTGGGATACCGTTCATCCCTCTGGCACCGGAGGGCCATGGTGACTAAGTTACTGCCCACAAGAAAACCCAGCACCCTTTCTGGAACATGAACACATGCAGACTGAAATCCCTTGTCTGTAAACACATCGTGTTACCTGTAATGCGTGTGCCGGTCTAGTAGAACTGATGAGAAAGTGAGAGAATGTTTGTTTCCAGCAGTGAGCAGAGCTGTAAAGGACCAACGGCCCAGGAATCTTGAGAAGTGCCTTGGAAACCACCAGGAAGCAGAACCTGCTACCTTCTGAACACGCCCTGTGAACCAGAGATTTATTTTTGCAGACACACTCTCCCGTAACTCCCTCACCTTGGGTTTTGTATGTTGTTGGCACTGTGTGGACACACCCAGTACCCTGGTGTACCTGACAGCAACACGGCAAGAGGAGGCTCCACGTTTGCTGTGAAATCTCTCGTTTTCCCGATTCGGTGACATCACAAATATTTCTTTAGAAACATAAACAGAATCAGTAAAATCTGAAACTATATTTTCATATAGCATATGGTATTATTTAATATTTTTTATTACTTTTAGAATTAAATTCCCAGGGTATTATTTGGAACTGCATGAAAAACAAAAGCAAAAGCCTTCACTTGTGGAGATATCAAAGTGTAAATCTGTGAACATATTCAGGCTAATTTCATTTGTCCTTTGTATACTAAATGTAAAATAGTATCCAGATACTGTGCAATATGTAAATACTGTAAATAAAATGCAAGTAATAAACTAAGTGTTTGTTACAATCAGGTCTTCAAAGTGACTCTGCACCGCTGACAAGTTCATCGTCGGCAATCCATGATGTAAAGCTCTGAAGAGATCGAAATACTGGCAGAAAGTCACTGGCAGACATAAAATGGGAAGGGTACCAACTTTTTTCTCCTGCCATGGCTGCATCTGCGGCCCGTGGAAGCTCCCAGGCCAGGCGCTGAGTCAGAGCTGCAGCTGAGGCCCACACCTCGGCCACAACAACACCACATCTGAGCTGCATCTGCGACCTGTGCCGTAGCTTGTGGCGACAGCGAATCCTTAACCCGCTGAGCAAGGCCAAGGATTGAGTCCACGTCCTCAGGACTACATCGGGTTCTTAACCCACTGAGCCATGAGGGGAACTCCCAAATCCTTCTAAGGGACAATTAACCAGCACTTTCAGAGAGGGGCACAGTGTACTGGTGACGAAGTCCTGAAAGAGAGGACCTGACTTAGCAACGAATATTTCAAATCAAGCTGCACCTGTATTTCCTGAGTGAGTGTAATGGAAACACCAAACTGTGAGGGGTCTTAAGACGTCTAAGCAGCTTCAAATTTTTACAAGAAAATGTTTTGAACAATTCTGATCGGGTCTTACATTTATTTATTCATTTATTCATTTCTGGGCCACACCTGCGGCATACGGATGTTCCCAGGCTAGGGGCTGAATCAGAGCTGCAGCTGCCGGTCTATGCCACACCAACGGCTACGTGGGATCCTGAACCCATTTAGCGGGCCTAGGACTCAAGCCCACATTCTCATGGATACTAGTCAGGTTCTTAACCCACCGGGTTACTTTTAAAAGACGAGTGAATTCAGCAGTGAGTTTCTCTGTTCACGTGACCCTGCCTGCATACAACAGGACAAAGTCGACTTAAGAATCCTGGGACTTGTCTAAGGATCTGTATTTAAGACATGTGAGCACGAAAGACAACGAACTATAGAGCTTTATGAATGTAAAGGAACAGAAACGAGAAGGAAATCTCCTTAGTTGAGATTATTAAGCAGTTCCGGTAAGACTAGGGTACGACAGTAAACCCTGAGGTGCTTTACTTAATTCTAGTTTCTAGTTGTACTTAATGACTTAAACTTTTCCCCTCCGATTCTTTACTTTTGAGGGCTACCATCATCAGATTCCCAATGTACTTAACCTCTCCAGGTTTCTGGAAAAGGGTCACGGAGAGACTGCACAGGAAGCAGATCCTGTGTGGCCAGTTCTCCCGCCCCGCCTGGCAGGCGGCCTGCTGGGAAGGCGGCTGCGGGCTCAGGTGGGCTCAGGACTAACCGTGCCCCCCACCCTGCCCCTCCCCGGGCCGTCATGACCCTGAGGACTGGAAGCCGATCCTTGAACTCTCCCTGCTGTGAGTGATGGTCGCTCAGACTGACCTGTGACCCCGAGACCTCCCAGGCCTTGGGCGGAAGACGCAGGGTGTGGAGAAAAGCCGTCCCTCATCTAGCCTCCGTGGGGGCCTGACTGGGGGTGCCGGCCCTGGGAGCTGGGTCCACACTCTGCTGCAGGTGGCCGCGGGCTGCCAGCTGCTTCCGTGAGCACATGACGCCAGCAGCAGCAACACTGCAGACAGAGGACACACACTACAAATCGCCCACAAGGGGCAGCAGAGGCAATGCGTTCTGATGCTTCTTCACCTGTCAGCGAAAAAACAGGCAGACACCAGACTTGTATCTTAACTGTATTTTTATATTTTCCCAGTTTACTGAAAACAATCTTTTCTGACACTTGTCCATATAGGGGATTTTAGTTATCTCAAAGTACACAGAAATTACCTATATTTGCCCATAAACTAAGCACTGATAAAAAGAAAACTTATGTAGCAATATTTAAGCATTCCAACGTAAAAGAACTTTTTCCAACTTATAATTTTTTCCCACCTTAGTGAATCTATATTTGACATTCGGGTATATATATATATTAATATATATACACACAGGCATGCGCGCGCGTATAAAGGCAGACGCGTCCCTCAGACTGACCGTGAGATGAATCAGCACACAAAGTCCTTCCTCGTGAGTAGAACTCAAGCTCCCGAGGCGAAGTGGTTCAAAGGGCAACAAAGGAGCTGACCTCCTTAGGAAACAAACTAGAGGGACGCAAACTAAGGCGGACTAACGAGGCTAACGACTGACCCACAAACCCTCCTCCCCCACCACGGAGCGGACACGTGCTCAGGACACGTGTGCAGTGTGAGCGTCAACTGACTTCTTTCTCCCCGGGCCCTGGCATCAGGGGCAGCGCAGGAGCCGCCTCGTGGGATCACGGGTGGCAGCAAGGAGGGCTCGGAGGCTGACTGGGCCTCGCAGAGGCCTTTCACCCCACTGTGCTCCACTCCGTGGCTCCACTATGCCGTCTGCCCCACTATATTTGTAACTGGGGCAAAGTGGGACAACTAGTCTAAGAACACTTACCCCATAAACTCGAAAAATTTTATTTACTCTTTTCCGTCAAACACAACTGATTTCCATCTACAATTGTCTTTTAAGGTAAGAAACAGTGAGTCGACAGAAGAAAGGGCTGTGGCCCTGAGCTGGGGGGCAGCTCGCCGTGGCACTGGACTGAGAAGGGGCCGCAGCAGGAGGGCCGGGTCAGCGCACCTTCTCCAGGAAGGCTGTGCAGCACCGCACGCACTGCTGGTAGACGGCCTCAAAGTCAGAGTCATTGCCCTGCAAGGACAGGGAAGAGGAAGTGACAGACGCGGCACCAGAGCTCTGACCCCACGTGCAGGGCACACAGGCTGATCTGCCCGCGCTCCCCACACGCACGCAGCCCTAAGCGCAAATGGGAACACACTTACGTAATAGGGATCTTCGATAATGAGCTGTTTTTGTGGATCGTAGCTCCCAAGTAGTTCAATTTTCGCTCTGCAGTTTTTAACTTGATTACTTTTTCTATTCAAATCTCTGCAAAATTGAAACATGAACTTAGTTTTCTGAACTGTGGTTTCAAGTTAAACTGGGACATCTGCTAGGGTTTATGAAGTATCCATATCAAAACCCAGTGAAAGTGACCTGATTTAGGAAGGAAATCAAAAGGTGAGCAGCTCTGCCTGGGCTCCAGAGGCACGGTCGTGGGCAGTGGAGCTGCAGCAGCAGCAGCACCTCACATTTTTACACAAACATGCATCCTTGGGCCAGACAATAAGTAGGCATCCTCTTAGAAGCCCATGTTTCTGAGATTAACACAGGTGACATGGAGCGGGACTCAATAAGATATTGTTGATAATACTGACATGCTATTCCGTAAGTGAGGAAAATGAGAGCAAAACAAACAAGTGAAAAACAAAAATAGAAGATTGAAGTTCCCGATTAATGAAAACCTAAGTCAGCTTGCTGCCTCTGTACCTGTCCACCCCTACAACAGTAATTAAAAGAAGAGTGGAGTTCTCTTACTTGAATATGTGCAACATTTAGGGCTCAGCCCTGAAGCAAGTCCTGCACTCCTGGCCTCACTGCAGGGCTCCGTGCAGATGGCACAGGCCAGGAGCTTAGCATCTCAGCAAGACCTGTTCTGTGACAAGCAGCACAATGGCCAGTCCGCAACTGGAACAGTCATATGTTCCGTCTGGTCACTTAATCTGAGTTGGCTCCTAAATTTGTAAGGTACGCTGTGTCTGCTTGTCTTCACACAGTCACACTGTGTCACACTGTTCCTTGGTTAGGTTTGATTTTAATATGTGTAGGCCCAGCCCCAACTTCAGGAGGAGAGGCAGTCGGAAAAGGGGTGCCAGGCGCACACCGCTGAAGAAATGCCACCAACTTCCTTTCTACAAACTCATGCCACTGGGGTCAAAAGCACAAACGAGGCCACAGGGCACAGTGGTGACTCACAAGCCTCAAGACGCTAAAACTGCACCACCCCTTCGCGGGCCGCTGGCCCTGGGCAGGCTCGCCCAGTGCCTCAAGCTCCTCTAGGAAGTGGAGCAGTGGCGGGGCCTTCAGAGGAAGCACTTCGGCCGCGGAGCAGAGGACCTGCAGGCATTTGGAGAGCCACTGTATCCAATAGCTAGTCTAACAGTTTCTGTCTTTTAAACTAAGACAGTCGACAACCGAAATAGAGGAAAAAGTTTTTGTCAGTCTTCCTTTGGGCTGGGGGTGGGGTAGCAGGAAAGGGGAATGAGATGAGAAACAATGCAACACCACGCTCTCCAGGAATCCTCACAGCAGTAAGAAACTCAGGCTCCCGGAAACCAAGCAGTGCTCAGTATAATCAGACTTGCCTTATCAAAGGTTGGGGCCCAGTGTAAACATGCTTCAATTCTCAATGAGTCAGTCTCTGGATATCATCCCATGTCACAATGCAATTCTGTACACTGTGACCATTATTAGTATTCAAACTTTAAAGTAATAACAAAGCCATTTAGGACAACAAACTGCCTGGCCCACTACGAACTGAATTAAATAGAAATACCCCTTAAAAATGTGATTACCTCAGGTTGCTTTCATCCATACACAGTATGTAATCAAACGTCGCAAAGTCTTCTTTGGTAATCTAAAAGTGAATGAGAAGTCAAAAGGTAATGTTTAGACCAATCAAGGCTAGCGGACCCAAAACAGACTTAAAAAAAAAAAATGTCTAAACTTGTCTGCTGCTCACTAAATGAAATAATTTAGGGTACTTCAGAGTTAATTAGGGTTAATCTAATTTCCCAAAACTGTATCACAAGGAAATTTTATACCATAAAGTCCCTTGGAATAATCGTGAAACAGTATAATATGTAGGCGCAAAGGTTACACTTCGACTTCTATGAAACAAAATAACAGATAATTCGGTTAACTTATTAAAATGTCCCACATCGAGCTCTGTATTTCATGGTATAAGCACCATCCTGAGCCCAGCAAAGGGCAGCGACTGCAGGACAGACGGACGGCTCCCCTCCTGCGCGGCCAGCAGCTCACGGGAGAAACAGGGAAGCAGGGACAAGTGGGGGAGACGCGGCCACAAGCAGGCGGTCAGGACGACTCACTAAGAAGAACAGAAGGGACCAGTCTCTAATCTTCCTTATTCGAACTGATAACCACAAGCAGGACAAGACACAGAGGGCAGGGCCACTCGCTGCTTTTACTGATTGTAACCTAAACCCTGTGTTTTCTGACATAATTTATAAATATAAGCCCACTAACATATAAACGAAAAACTATTTTACAAATTTTGAATATTACAAATAATGACAGAAAAAGAAAGGTTCAACTCGAATGGAAACAATCTGAAAAAAAACAGATATGTAACTGAATCACTGTGTCATGCATCTGAAACCAACACAACATTGTAAATTAACTACACTTCAATCTAAAAAATGGCCAATTAAAAAAAAGGAAAGAAACATAAACGTGCCACAAAATGAAGGTAGAAACAATTTCTAAGAACGCAATTTCAATACTCACCTTCCTCACCAAAAAATCCTCTAAAATACAGTGGCACAATGAAGCCACAAAGAAAATACTGAAAATCTAGCTAAACAGAACCGTAACACTCTACTACAATCAGTGTTGCAAAAGAACAATAAATATACTCATTATTCTGTTAAAAACAGATCGTGGAATTCCCGCCATGGTAGGTTAAGGATCTGGTGTTGCTAGAGCTGTGGTGTAGGTCACAGCTGCAGCTCATTTTTGATCCCTGCTGCAGGTGTGACCAAAAAAAGAATAAAGAAAAAAATAATAAAATTTGGCTATGCACTTACATTAACTTTAGTGTGGCAAACCACTGGGAGTAAAGTTTGTTACTGTTCCCAAGGCACTAACTTATTTCAAAATCTATTAGAACAGATATAAGCTATTTCCCCAAATTAGCTGTTTGGGAAATATCCTGGGATTAAACATTAAGCGCTGCTTTTAATTTTGGAATGACTGCAATTGCAGATCCTCAGAAAGACTTAGTAACTTACAGCTACATGTAGCTACGTGTTGTTGGACGTTAAAATAATCGAGAAAGAAAGGGAACAGCTACAATCTACGTTCTTCTAAGAAAGAGTAGTAAAGGAGTTCTCCTTGCAGCCATAAATGAAACGGTTTGTGGCAAAACAACCCTATTGCCAAAAAAACTAGGAAAAGCCCATCAAAACCAAACACCTCTGCACAGCCACGAACCTGCTCCCATGACAGCCAAGCTCAGAACGAACAGAATCCCAGGGCACAGAAAGATAAGAATTAGTTTAAGGAACAATGGCCGGAGTTCCCATTGTGGCTCAGTGGTTAACAAACCTGATTAGCACCCATGAGAATGCAGGTTCAATCCCTGGCCTTGCTCAGTGGGTTAAGGATCCGGTGTTGCCATGAGCTGTGGTGTAGGTTGAAGACGTGTCTCAGATCCCACTTTGCTATGGCTGTGGCTGTTGCCAGCAGCTACAGCTCCGATTGGACCCCTAGCCTGAGAACCTCCATATGTTGCAATTGTGGTCCTAAAAATACAAAAGGACAAAAAAAAAAAATTGTGATCAGTATTGTTCAGGAAAATACAGGGCAAGATGTAGGATTTCACCAGAAAGCTGGAACCAATTTTTTAAAAATCAAATAAAGAATTAAATACAGTAACAGGTACTATATTCAATGAATAGAGGCTTGCAGACTGTTTGAAAACGTCAGAAAATTAGTACATCACAAAACAGGTCAGTAGAAAATCTCAGACTGAAAAACAGAGTGAAAAGGATGGAGAAAGTAGAAAAAGAAATTAATGTCCAAAATATATTTAGGCTGAATTTCAGAAGAATGAGGAGAAACAAAGCATAAAAGGAAAATAGGCCAGAATTTTCCAGTACTGATAAAAACCATCAAGGCACAAATTCAAGAAGCAAATTTGACCACATAAAACTCCTGGAAACTACACATCAAAAAACTAAAGACAGAAAATGATAGCAATTGCAGGAAACAACAAAAGACAATGGATTATGTGAATCCTTCCAAATGATTCAAGTAGAAATACTATCGTTTGACAAAAATTTTAAGAGAAAAGAGAACAACAGCCAACTTGTTTTATGTGGCAGCTCCACTTTGACACAGTGAGTGACGCTGGGTGTGTATTCAGTTGAACTGCACACGTATAAAAAACTCCCAGCAGCACTCAGCCCCAAACTAGAAACAACGCAAGTGCACACCCAGAGTGGAGCTGATCACCTGCGGCCTGTCTGTGAAAGGGTGCCGCCGACCTGTGAGGCTGACGGAACCTTTGTTAAGAGCAACAATATGGAGACTCTCAGAAGGGAAATGCTGACAGGAAGATACACACTCCAGGACCGCACTGTCATACAGTCCAAAAGGTAGACGCATTTCGTGGTGACCTCTGGAGCAGAAAAGCGCTGGTCATGCTGTAAAAATGCACTGAGCACACTGACAATCTGTGTATGTGTCAAATAAAGTTTGCCGCAAAGGGGAAAGAATGTATGATAGAATAAACATCCCACGGAGCTACCCGGATGCTGAGAGTTCACAAACCCCAGAGAACTGAGCACATGCATTAAAGAGAGAAAAGTATCCTAAACATATTTTGTCTATTAAAAGCAGATTTAATAGAAATATTACAAAACAGCTCTCAAATTGTTGACACTCACTAAAAAGGAAATCTGTAAACATAAGAAAAATGCTAAAAAATAACAAAGTTCTGTTGTGATTCTGATTATAAAACATATCCTACTAGGACTTTGAAATTTCTTTCTTCTTTCTGTTTTTTTGGCCACACCCACAAATGCAGAAAACCCTGGGTCAGAGGTTGAAAACGCTACAGCAGCGACATAGGACTCTGAAATTAGAAGAAAAAAATGTTGAGAAAACTGTCTTAAAAGCATTAGGAAAAAGAAAAGAAAGAATGAAAGAAAAAAACAATCATGTGGAAATACTACTTCTAAAACTGGTAATTACATGTGTTCTTAAACAATAAAAAGTTTCCAGCTTTAAAGACATATGTATTTAAAATACTTCATCTGTATCCACTTTTATTATATACTTTTAGTTTATGAAAAAATATGATCTTAAAAATAGAAAACATTAAAGTATGATTGATCATAATTCTAAAGGACTACTCAAAATAAATCTATATTATTTTAAAAAATAGAAAGTAGAAATTGGCAAGGTACAAAAAAACCCGGAGACTATAATGGAAAAACAATATAAAAAACATTTAATCTCTATCCAATGAAAAGTCTACTTAATAAAGGGTGAGGTCCTTAAAACAGCCAATTTAAATAGTTAAATTGTTAACATGCAGAGTCACTGAAATAGCCAGAAATTAGAAGTTCACGGATATCAGGGCAAAATTATCTAAACCATATACTGTGTGTATTACAAATTTCATGAGTTTCCATCCTGGCTCAGCGGAAACGAATCCGACTAGGAACCATGAGGTAGTGGGTTCGATCCCTGGCCTCACTCAGTGGGTTAAGGATCTGGCGTTGCCGTGAGCTGTGGTGTAGGTCGCAGATGTGGCTCGGATCTCGCATTGCTATGGCTCTGGCATAGGCCAGCAGCTACAGCTTCCGTTAGACTCCTAGCCTGGGAACCTCCGCATGCCGCGGGTGTGGCCGTAAAATTACAAAAGAAAGACAAAAAAAAAAAAAAAATTTCAGAGACATTATTAACTTATTGAAAGTTATTTCTACAGTAATTTTGTGAATTTCTTGGCTCACACTTCTATGTTTTTTTAAAAATGAAGATAGAAACCTGTAGTTAAATCCCAGTTCTACCACTCTGCAGGTGGGTAACCTTCAATGCATCATTTATTTTCTCTCTAGAACTGTTTCTTGATGTGCAAAATGGGTTTACGAACTAACTACTCCCTTCTCTAATTGATAAAAATTGAGGAGCAGAATTTAAAACATGACATTGTGTGGCAAAGCAACCTGGAAGGTTTTAAGTAGAGACAAGGTTTAGTGCAACAAAGACAAAAGAATCTTTAGTCTCACAAAAAGTTCTGATTCAAGCACTGATACTGCCACCCATACTTAAAAGCATGCACTATGTTTGACGACTAATTTTCAAACACTAGGCTTCTCACTTTGAAGCCTTAAAAGCTCATCTCCGGTCGTGGCCTTTTGCTCCCTGACACCAACCATGGCCCTCCTTGGCCTACAGAGCTGTAGGTTTCCTCACAATGGATACAAAAGGAAGGTAGATTTTCGCCAGATTTTTTACAAATCCAATTTAATCTCACCAACATGTTGATAAAAATCACGGTCCCTGCAGAACAATACACCACGTCATCTGCATCAGAAATGGAGCCGACCCCTTTAGAAGCTGGTTCCTGTGCTTCTGGAGCTCCCAGCACAGCACCTACAGCTTCAAGCCAGGGGCTGAGTGCCCGCCCTCCAGCCATCTCACAACTGCTGCCATGAGAACCTCAGCCCACAGCCCCCTCTGTGGTTCCCTGAGTCTAGAACCCTGCAACCCAATAAGGTACCCGCTAGACCAAGTGGCTATTTAAGTCAGTTCAAATTTTTCGTTCTGCCTCCGCCACACTGGCCACATCCCTGAAGTGCAAGAGCCACAAACGTGTGGCATCTGCATGGGACAGAGCAGATAAGGCACACTATCTGCCCCCCGCAGACACTGCATTGGGCTGCGCTCCAGAACCCAAACCGGAAGTATTACTGCTGGTCTGCAGGCTACATGTCTGTATCAGTATTAGCCTGTATTTCTAAGGCACGTCATTGCTGAAAATGTTTTTGAACTTAAACTGCCTTCTAGCAACAACTCTGCAGTGCAAGCAGCCTAAGTCACCATGGCTTAAATGTTTAAAGACCACACAGACAGAAACAAAAAGGAGACTACACCTCAGGTCTTCCAGCTTGTAGCCAGGGATCTCTCCACTATGCATTTTAACAAGTAAATTCCAAGTCCACATAAATCCTTCGGAACCATGGAACCAGAATGATACGCTGTGGCTGGTTATGCTGACCCTAAATAAACACACTTTAAGGTAAGCCTGGTTAAGCCTCTCACAACCGCTCAGGTTATGGGATTAATGTATCAGAAATTAAACAAGGTCTTTTCTACCTGTCTTGCTTTATGGGCTGTGTTAATGCCATGATCTCTTAGGCAGCTCACTGCTCTTGGATCTGGTGACCGGCCCACGTTCCAATCAGAAACAGCGCTGCTGTCAATGACCCACTGCAACACAAAACACACAAGGACACCTTCAAGGTCAAGTACAGTACCTGCCGGGCAATGTGATTCATGGGGACACCATGCCTCTTCATGCAAGCCTGCCCCCGATAATCAGGAGGGTTTCCTAGTTCATACGTGGACGTCGCTGCACTGTCTATCCTCCACTGCAGGAGAAAAAAAGAATTTTTTTCGAAATTTCAACCCAAAGGCATTCAGGATGGCCTCTTGAGGAAAATGAACAGTACTTACATTATCTGAAACGTTTTGATCCATTACGAGTTTTCTGAAAACTGCTTCTGCGATGGGTGACCGACAGATGTTACCTTAAAAAGGGGGAGGGAGGAGGCAGAGCGTGAGCAGCGATTCTGACGGACAGGCGGGTGCTGGGTTCCAGCACAACACGAACCACAGACGACTTCACATACCTAGGACAGCAGAAAGCGAGGCACACATGCATCTTTGAGGTGATTGTCCTACCAGCACATGGTAGAACCTGGGCCAACAGCTGGCCAAACCCCGCTCAATGATTTCACACCAGTGGCTCAAGTACTCAAAGTGCAGACTTGAAAAGACACCAGAACAATCACAACCAAAAATATTGTTTTTCAGTTTGCTATCACTGACCCAGAGGGAGCCAGCTAATCAATGAAGTGGGTTGCAACTACTCTATTTTAAAATGAAATACAACAGAATAAAGTTTAAAATATGTACTTTCAAGTAAATTGCACATAATAAAGACGAATATTGTTTCACAAAATGCACAAGCAAGTGTCACTGGGCATGACGACAGTCGTACATAAACTTCTACCAGAAGACTTGTGCAGAGCTCTGGCTTGAATTCTGTGACCCGGGGTCAGCAGCTGGGGTGGGAACAGTCCTCCAGGTGGTCCACTGTGCCCAGAACTTACAACAGCAACTGCAAGTTCAGGGATCCCTAAAGCCACACTCTCTTCAAACCAGCTGGCCACAAATTCAGGGGTCTTCATAGGTTCAGTAGTACTCTAGAAGGACTTTGGTACTCAGGAAAATGCTCTACTCATGATCAGAGTTTTATTATTTTACAAAAAGATACAGAGCAGAACCAGCTGAAGTCAGAGAACAAAGCAAAGATTCTGATAGAGTTCCAAACAGGAAACTTTCTGGGCCTCAGGGACATGTCACCCTCCTATCACCACATGTGACAATACTGCCAACCCAGGATGCCCACCAGAGTTCCAGTGCCAGGATCTACTGGGGCTTCATAAATAAGCACAAATAGTTGAATTACTGGCCTGTGGCTGAATTCGGTCTCTAGTCCGCACTCCAAGTGACCTCAGCGTAAAGTGTGTCGGGGCTGTCCCCGAACCACAGGACATTCCTACACTCCAAGGGGACTGCAAGGGGTTTGAAGGGTACCTCCCAGGAAACAGGACAAAGGCAACACTTTTCACTGGACGAGGCCACATTACTTACTACACAGAGGAAAAAGATCAAAGACAAAAAAACATCTCTCCAAATATTTCCATCACATGCTACGCAAAGTATTCATAGGAGATATGGAATTAGCTATAATAAAAACAAGAAAATAAATGCTGACAGACAAGCAATATACTACAGAAGCACAGGAAAAGATTCTAAAAAGCACAAAGATAAAAGAAAATTTCTTATCAGAAAAAAAAACCCAATTATGGCTGATTTTTAAAGGACAGAGAGTATTTAAACACCAATTGCAGGAAAAAGGTAATCTGACACCACTAATAGGTTCTCATTTCTGGCTGGGACACAATTAATGGCGCACCCTCTCCAGAACGTCTCTCACGAAAACCTAAAACACTTCATGATCTGGCCAAAATAAGGAGTTCTGTTCTCCTCTGCCATTACCTTTACCAGTGTAATACATTTAACACTTCCCTGCACTTCGGTGTGAAAAAAGTCCAAATAAATGCTTTGAAAGAATAAAACTTCTACATTTCAGAAACAGACTATTCTAACTGTCCTGCATACAGGCTACCATGTGAAATGCCATAGTGACCCCAAATCTCTCCAGAACTCGACGTCTGTCTGTCTCACCACCTCCACCAGCAAAGCTCTGGCCCAACACACATGCTCTGTGCTTGGCTGGTCTCCCTTGTGTGGCCCTCGCCCCCAACCCCCAGTCTAATCTCAGTTACTGAACACTTCTTTCCAAACTTCCCACCTCTGCTGAAAACCCTCCAACGCCTTACCTCTTTGAGGGTGAACTCAAGTCCTCACCAGATCTACCCTCCGCAGGACCTAAATGTCCATCCAGAAGACTAGGGCTCAGGACCCACCACTTTATACAGATCTTGATACTAAAAATAGTTTTTACATTTTTAAACATTTGGAAAAAACTCAAAAGCAAAACATCCTGAGACATGAGACTATTATAGGGAATTCAAATTCCAGTGTCCATAAATAAATAACAACCAAGCACAACAGTTTATGACTGGCCAGGCTGCTTTTGCATTACACCTTTGGTAGGACCTGCAAAGCAAAAAATATCTGTTCTCTGGCTCTTTATGTAAAGAGTTTGCAGATTCCTGCCCCAGAAAGCTCACTGGATGTGAGCAAGTAACTTCTGTCCTATGCACCAAGAATGGTACTAGTTATGAATCCACTGGACACTGAGAAAGCAGTTACTCCCATTATCTCTTAGTCCTGAGCTACAGAGGAGGGTCTGCTGAGTACTATGTCACCTGGCCCACTTTTGCAGTGTCCCTGTCTTTCTTGAACACGGCCAGGCCCCTCATTTCAAAATCTTTCAGGTGCTTTCCTCTGGATCCAAGCTCTTCTGAAGCACCTCATGCTTACTTCCTCACCTCTTTCAAGTCTGCGCTCAAGTGTCACCTCCCTGATGAGTCCCCCCTTGAACACCTTATTTAAAATTGCACACACCGCCCCCCCCCCGCCTCACTGTTCTTAACACCAACTAACTGCGTAACCAAGTTTTTGATTACTGATGACAGAATGTGAGCTCCGGAGGTGCAGGGATTTTTGTCTGTTTAGCTCACTTTCTGAAGCCCTCGGAACAGTGCCTGGCACCATGGCATTTGCTTAAAAAAAAATAAAGAAAATTAAAGTACTGAAAATAAATACATACGAGCAGATATCCTCCATTAAGAGCCACCATGGTGCATTACGTCAACCTAAGCAACAATACTAAGTGAAACAAACAAGGCCATGGAAACCTATTAGATGCCCAACCTGAACTGAACTGCCCTTTAATATTTTTGTTGATGCTGTTGTCAGTCTTCAGCGGAGAACTTAAAAAATGAATGATGCCTACTGTCAAAACGATACAAGGAGGACTTTCATTTTTCCCCTTGTAGAAATTTAATTCTGCACATAGCTAGTGAGCATCAGATTTTGTCCTAAAGCTGGAAATACAAAGAAAAATAAGCCATGGATATTGCCCTCAAAAGGGCTAAATCTAGCTATGATCTCAGGAGGCTAGCAAGCAATTATAATAAAACTTGAGTGAAGAAAGGGGTCTATAAAGGGTCACAGGGACAACTTAGCTCCACCCAGAGGGTCTGGGAAAAGGAAGGAAGGGAATACTTGGGTCTGACCTTTTGGAAAGGCCTTCGGGTAAAATGCAAAATGGACTTCTACGAGGGAAGGCCCACGCAGAGCATGCGCGTGGAAAAGGGCAACCCTGAGGGTCTGGGTGAAAGAGGTTAGTGGGGAGGCCAGGCAGGCTGCTTTGGTCTTCCTGAAGGGTACACCTGAAAAGGAGTGGAAATGCTATTCTGCAGGAAACACACATGGGAAGATTCTAAGTCACTGGACTACTGACCACCTCGGCCTTCCTCTCTGAGGAATGAAGGAGACAGGAGGACGCACTGAGGAATGTAAGCCTGTGGTCTGTATCAAGGACTACTCCAGAAAGCTGAAGGGAAAGTGTACTTCATTTGGAGTAACGGAGGCTAACTGCTGAAATCCTAAAAATGAAAATAATTCTGAGCTGGAAGGTACTTGAAGGATTAAAAATGCCTTCAAGTCAGATCCATTTGTGAGCACGAGCCAAACAAGCCAACAACCCAGTGTTGTCAGGGGTTTCCAGGAATTAGGAGGCCCTTAAGAGAGAAATCAATCCAGCGGCCTTGGGTCTATGTCATGAAGATGAAAAGGGGATTCTAGGCCGGTGCAATGCAGAGAGCCCACGCCTGGAGTGTAGGTACTCCGCGTGACATGGGACCCGGTTTTGGGGAAAGAGCTGTGCAGAAGTTGGAGGCGCAGGCCTGCACAGAACGCCGGTCAGGGCACAGGGGATCTGACGTGGAGACTGGGCTGAACAGGTGAGAGGGGACGCCCTTGGAGAAAGAACTCGGCACGTTAAGGAGACCCTGCCTGCTGAGCGGCCTCGGCAGCCGAGCGACGTGGAAGGAGAGCGCGGCGCCCCATCCGACCCTCACCTCACCCCTCTGTGGCCTCCTCCCCTTCACCGTTCCTGCCCAGCGGCGCAGCCCAGAGCGCACGGAGCCCACCCCACCCCCCAAGAAAGTCAGATTGGGGTTTAGATCAGCGCCGTCTCACCCAGACACACGAACAGCACCGACTTAGTCACCTGCTCGGCCATCTTCCCGCGCGCAGAAAGGCGCCTAGTGACCACGTCGAAACGTTTCTGGCGCGGCGCACGCGCACTGCCGGCAACCTGCGCCATGCGCCTGCGCAGTCCGACCCCGTCCTGCCCAGAGCGAGCGTGAGGTCTCGCGCTTGCGCATTCTTGCCCAAGCGCCGCGAGAGGGAGGAGGAGCCGAGAGTCACCTGGAAGGGGCGGGTATCTAGGGGCGGGAGGGGGCGTGGCTGAGAGCCACCTGGAGGGGGAGGGGCCCAGTGGGGACGCGCTCAGGTCACAGGGCTCTAAGTAGTGACCATGCGAGGGCGGGGGAGGGCGTAGCCCCGAGCCCCGCCCCGGCGGTTAGGGGCCACAAACGGAAGCCTGAGAGGCGGGGCCTCATCGGTTCCCAAGGGTCCTCGGAGAGTCAGGGGTCAGTCCTGGGGTTCAGTTGAACGTCCCTCACCGGGGCCGCGCGGCCGAACGTGAGGCCTGATATCAGGGGTGGGCGAGGTACCGAGGGAGCCTCCCGGGGCCCCTGGTCTTTCGATCCCCGGTGCCCGGGTCAGAACCGCCGCTCACAATCCGCTCTGCGGCAGGGCGGCCACCGGGCTGCCCAGTCGTCAAAGATGGGCTGCTTCAGGAGCGGCCCTGGGACCCAGGAAGGGGAGCGCACACCTTCCCTAGCTGCTGTTTTCCTGCGAATATGTATCAAGTAGGCGCTTTGCTCTGGACGAAAGCGGGTGTTTACCTGCTCCCTCACCTGTCTCAGGTGTGCACCTCGCTAGACCGGTCCCTGCCCTGAGAGGCGGAGCCGAGCAGGGAGCTCCCTTCCTGTTCCTGGGTAGGTGTCCGCAGCTCGAGGGGCGCCGGAGCGGAGCAGGCTCGAGGTCACAAGTGAGTACGGGCGTCGGTGACGCCGCTGAACCTCACCTGGAATCGGGATCACCCCTCTTATCGTGCTTTTAATAAGTTTTGCTGGGGAGGGTAAATCTTTGGTGGAAGAGGGAGAAATGATGTCTTTGGGATTTTTTGTCGTTGCACGTCTGTTAACACTCAAATATCCCGCAAGATGTCAGAAGTTAAGAGCTCCCTGGGCTCTCCGAAAAGGTGGCTGTGATTCAAGTTTGGCCCCAGGCGACTCAATTCACAGTAAAGCTCCTCCGAAGTTTTTAATTTCAGTCATCATAACTCATGTTATTTGTAAATATCTAATATTTGAAAAGCCAAGTATTAGTTACCGTCTTTTTGATCCCCATCTGTTTCAGTAGAGGAAGTTCTGGACCTTTTTTAGACAATTTGGGTTTGGATACTCCTGACTGTAGGGCAGGAGTCATGGTCCCTTCGTCGTCGGTCCCCGCCCAGGCGGAGGTCCCAGGCCTCTGCAGCTCAACTGGCCCTGCCTGTGATCGGCCACGGTTTCAGGGAACCTCTTGGGGCAGAGTGGCCACCTCCCTGGGGCTGGGAGCCCTGGACCACCTTGCTGAGGTGATCTTCCCTTGTTTAAAAAAATAGAAAACTGCTCTGAATTCTTAGATGACCACAAGGTGATGAGGTTTACCCTGCCAGCTGGAAATGTGTCATTCTCACTTCCTTTCAACAAATATTTCAGTGTTATCACTGCTGCTGCTGAGGCTGAGTTGGAGACAATGACACAGACAGGGCTCCCTGCCCCCCAGGGAGTAGGAATGATGGTCCCAGAAGGTTCTACCAAAGGGGAGAAGTTTTCAGGTTTTCTTCTGTGTATAGAACACAAGTGTCCTGCATTCTTGTCCTCGTCAGAGTTCTTATTGAGACGTGGAAGATGCTCAAATTAATAATGGGTTAGTTGGGAAATCTGCACACACCCACCTCAGCGAAATAACAGGTTTCCAGTGGTGCTGCTTAGTCCTTTGTGTGACCTGCTGTTAGAAGATCTGTGCAGTGACCAGCTGTTTATCATGCTTAAATTAAGGGGGAGTGGTTATATGGTTTACAAATGTTCTGCTTAAACAAAATGAGTTGATACTACCTCTCATTTTTGTAAAATTAAAACAATTATTTAAAAGAATTCTTTGCTCATCCAGAGTGATTTGATGCCTTTATTCCATGCAGAATGTTTTCTCAAGGGATTTCTCACTCTTTAGAAATAAGGGTGCCATGTCTGGAAAGAAGAGACTGTCGACAGGTCCAGGGGATGTTGGCTGAATGACCGGTGGTCCCAGCCCTGCTGGTGGTCCCAGCCCTGCGCTGCCTTATGTGCAAGTGTGTCCTGATAATACGTTGTCCTGAGTGCAGGGGGTTTTTGTTTTCTTTGGAAGGAGTCCATTTGCACAATAAATAATCAGGCCGGAATGGCAGGTATAGTCCTGCTCTGAGTCTGAGAAAAAGTGAAGTGAATATAAGTCAGGAGTTTCCTTATGCCGAAAATCATGTTCTCGTCACTCCATGCTCTGTCCCTCATCTGAAGCCTGTGGTTAGGGGACAAGAGAAGAGGCACAGGTCACACTAATGTTTGGGTTCAAACGATCAGTTTGAAGTTTGGATTAGAAGGTTAATGACCTGACCAGTGAGACCTGTTTTGATTTCTAGAACTGACAAACTTTGTATCCTTAAGAGAAAGGAATTAAACCCAGGCCACGGAAAGATAAGAATTAGTTTAAGAAACAATGGCCAGAGTTCCCGTTGTGGTGCAATGGAAACAAATCTGACTAGTATCCGTGAGGACGTGGGTTTGATCCCTGGACTTGCTCAGTGGGTTGGGGATCCGCCGTTGCTGTGAGCTGTGGTGTAGGTCGAAGTCTCGGCTCGGATCCCGCGTTCTGTGGCTGCAGCTCCAATTCCACCCCTTAGCCTGGGAATGCCTGTGTGCCGCAAGTGCAGCCCTAAGAAGCAAAAAAAAAAAAAAAAGGAAAAGAAACAGCGGCCATAGTTATCAGGCAGTGGTGTCCGAGATGATGATGTTCTAATAAAGCTAAAGACAACATTTCAAGGTCTTTATTTTTAGCTAAGATTTATAGCCCCAATAAAAATTTATTTAAATGTTCCTATGGATAGCCCTCTCATAGCTGACAGTCCATTGAGGAAAATAACATATTAGATGTTGTTGACAGAGGAAAGTTTGGGAAGCCCTGAGCTCGTAATGGTGAGGTTTACGGGGGCGGGGGGGTGGCTTTCCTTACCTTGCTTTCCTTCCAGACCTGTGGAGGGCTGGACTGGGAACTAGTCAGTGCTCTCACCCCAGATGGCGATTTACTCCAGGCAGGACTGGAATGTTGCTGTTGGCCCAGTGACCCCGGCCCTGAGTTTATTGCGCTTTGATCAATATGGGGACTACTTCCACATCTTAAACTCATTAAAGCTTTTGCGATTTCTAAAGTAAAAATTTTGTCCTCAGTAATGTATAATTCCTCTTAATTAAAATAATAATTAAAAATTAAGAAGTGAAGATTTCAAATATCAGTTACTTTTTAAAGAAAACTTTACATCTGTTTTCTTGGTCTGAGGTTTGGCAGGCATCCTTCTCTTAGGAGGAAGTTCAAATATTTGTAGATAATTTGCTTTGCCTTGGAATTCAAGAGAATTAAGACTTTTATGAATGTTTGGATGCAAACCGTGACTTAATAGTGACCTGTATCTTCATAACTTCAGCAGTGTAATGACATCAACGTGCTGATCAGACCGTGCTCACTCCGCCTGACGGTAGGGCAGGGGCGCCACTCCACCTCACAGGGCGTAGGAAATACGGATGGGCCAGATGCTGAGCGTCTCTAAATTGTTACTAGCGTTTGTTGGTCTGACAGAGAAATTCACTGTATCCAATTATGACCATGCAACATGCTTTGATTAGAAATTTAGCAGGATCTGGTGCTATTCAAACACCTTAGCCAAACTTCTTTTAAAGTTCAGCTGAACACAAAAGCCTCACCACCACCACCAGCCCTGTGACACCCGGTTTGCAGGGACACGGGGACTAGACTCAGGCTTAGTGATGGAGTTTGTGGTCTGCAGGCAGCCTAGGCTGCATCTGAATTCCCCAGTCCAGTAGCTTTCCTTCCAATGTTTACAAAAGGGCTCTGACCGTCCTTACACAGGATGTTTGCAATAGCAACTCTCAACTATGGAATTTGCTTATTTGACTGGTTTAATTCTGCTTGGTTGATAGAGTCCAAAGTAGAAAGTCTTTTGGGGGTGAGATTTATGTATCATTTACTATGCTTTCGTTGAATGTGTCAGAAAATCTGATCCAAATTGCTTTAGCAGAAAGGATTTTACTGGTCCATGTGTTGCAAGAGTCTAGAGCTGTTTGTGGCTTCAGCTGTGGCCCAGCGCTGGCCGGGCAGCCCCAGCAGAGCCCGGGTTTCCTCTCCAACTCTTACCAAGTGCTCCTCTGCAGGGCTTTGTTTTCAGGCTCCCCCTTGTGGTGACAAAGTCTTGTGGCAGGTTCAGACAGAAAAGCCTGCGAAAGAGGCAGTTCTGGCGGCTGCCACACAAGCCCCCAGGTCAGATGCTAATGTGGACCAGCTTTGGGTACAAAGCCCTGCTGTGGCACATGGAGGACCCTCGTTCTGATTCCGCAGACAGGCCACCTGCTCTACTGCTGGTGGAGCATCAGTGGAAACAGAAAAGCCGTGCTGGTTCTGACATAAACGGCAGAGCTGTTCAGCTGCGAAAGAACAGCTTCCCGGCTGCTGAATCCAAGCCAGTGAGATGGACGGGCATCTGGGTGTACGAACGAGCCCTGCTTCTGGTGTAAGGACTGCAGGCAAGAGGCGCACGGGAGTGTGGGTATGAGTCTCAAACCACAGGCTCGAGTGCCAGAAATGTAAGCACTGTATTATGAGCCCACATTTTCAATCCCTTTTCAGGGTGAGTGTCAAGAAGAGGCGTCAGGCCTGTGCCATCTCTGTCCACTCAGATTTGCTTTCTGTCTTCAGTTACCAGTAATTCTGAAGCTGATCCTGTTGTGTCACAAAGTACTGATGGCAGTGGAGTTTCCTCCTGCCTGCAGAGGTCTGGCCCTGCTGTGCCTTCAGGCTGGAGGGGACGTCATGGGGTGAGCAGGGCCTCGGCACTGAGGCCGCTTGGGGTTTCCGAGATGACTCCGCTTGCTGCTCTCCTGCGGTTAGAGCACCTTAGCTTTGGTTTGGTCGGGTCTGGTTTTGTCCACCCTTTTTCGGGAGGCCTAGAAAGGACTATTCCATTAGCCTTGACTCTGCTTCCCTCTGACCCGCCTCTCCCCCAAGGTCTAGGAACCGTCACAGCGTCTGAGAGGCGGGAGCTTGGCTCTCACCCAGCACACGCTCTTCCGCACCCACTGGGTTTTCCGTGCAAACGCGCCTTTCCGTGTCCTCCAGGGATCTGACTTCTAGTGCCCCAAAGCCACACAAATGCTTGATTAGTTTAACAAATATTTACCAGGCACTTACTACATGCCATTATGATGTGTTGGAGAGATCTTACAGTTAATAAAAACAGTCAGTATGCTTACCCTCAAGGCACCTGCATTCCAGTGAGGAAGATTAGCTAGATAATTGTCAGACAAGGTAGCATATAGACCTGGGTGCAGACTAAATATGGAGGGAAAACCTTGAGGGATGTTATCGACAGGAATATTGCCTGGGATATTACTTGGAGCATTTCTTTGGAGAAATGAGCATAGGTGTTCAAGATGGAAACAGAGAAACCACAGAGGAAACTGATGAACAGACACCACAAGAGCTGCTATTCTTTGGGCCAGGCTAATGGCAGAGGAGGTGGGAGGCGGGAGCAGATTCGGAGCGTACCTTGAGGGTTTATACTCTGATGGGCTGTGCTGATGGATCGGCCCCTCTGGCAGCTGGCCCAGATCTCGAGCCAGCTGGTGAGCTCCCTGATGGATGAGACCCATCTGGCGAGGATGCCGGGGGAGCAGTTTGCAGAGGGGGCAGGCATCGCGGTGAAGTCCAAGTGCGTTCAGTTTGCAGCACTTACTTGATGCTTAATGAGTCGGGCATTTAGCAGAGGCTAAAGAATAGGTCAAACCTGGAGGGTTATCAGATATAGATGGTGCTTCTAGTCCCAGGACCGAGGTGCGAGTGTAAACAGAAAAGGGTGGAGCCTTGGGGGAGCTGAGGGATCCTGAGAAGGCTGGCCTCCTCTGCCGGCCTCCTCTTCTTGGCTCATTCCTGGAGGCTGTCGATGGAAAAAGAAGGCATGACATGAGAGTTGTGAGCCGAGGTCAATTTGGAGCAAAGTGAGGACTATAGCCCGTGAGATGACACCTGAGAGAGTGTCGAGAAACCGCTCCGAAGAGGTGGGGGCGGGGGATATGTTCGGGACTTTGCTGAAGGGGACGCGTGTGGCTTTGGCAGAAGGCGCCGCTAGTCACCATGAATGATGTTGGCGCTTTTCTAGGTATGAGAAGGTGCAAGAAGTCAGGTCCGTAAAATCTTCTGCAGAAAGTGTCTGACTATCTGGAGGCCTGTTCTTCCAGTTTTTCCCAGAGCACAGAGCACCTCATTCCTAAACTCTGCACTGAACTCCTTTTGGGGTATGTGGAAGGTCAGTGGCTGCAGTGGCTTGTGACCTAGTCTTTGGAGAGTTTGGACTGCAAGTGACAGTTTTCCCTTGGCAAGGCGGATACAGACAGTGTTAGCAACTTGGCACTGCCAGGTCCTCCGGGACCTCCCCCGCCTGACGTGGGGGCAGCTGTCCCTCCCGCAGGTTGTCGGTTGTTTTGGGTGGTCCAGGTGAAGCTTGCTGTCTGTCCCAGGAAGGGACAGTTCCACGAGGAGGTGGGGGCAGAATCTTGCCAAACCTCAGGCCTGGCCTAAGATTTCAGTTACTCAGAGGGCTGTGCACAGTGGCTTCTGGTAGAAGCTGCATTTAAAGTTGGTCTTGAAAATGAGTGGTATTTTAAGAGGTCAGAGATCAGAGGCCGGCATTTTTTCCTTTCAGGCCAGATAGCCCACATATCAGGCTTTGCGGACCAAGAGGCAAAACCGAGGATACGTATTGGCACTTACACAAAAAGAGAGAAAATAGTGTTCCACAAATTTTTATCGATGAAACAATTAAAATAATAATTGAGAACTCTTTTGTATCCCCAGTCTCCTGGTGGGTAGGCTGCGACTCTAGTTACCAGAGAGCCTTCCTACTCGGGTTCACTATGCAGAGTCTTTATCACACAGCAGGTGACAAATGTCCAGCTGTCATCTTTGAAAGTGTGTTCTCACACAAAATGCCATTCTTCTTCTGATTTACTTTTTTCAGCCACTAAAAAGGTAAAACTGCTCTCAGGTCACAAGTCACAGGAGACGAGACTGGCTCTTCCACGTCCTCTGGGCCTCTTGCTCTGTGCTCTGAGGTCAGCCCCAGAGCCCCTGCCTCACTCCTTCAGAGTGGGCCCCAGGCCGAGCTTCCTCGGGACAAGGCAGGGGCATCACGTGGCCGGAGCCCACCTGGCCACAGGCCCAGGAAAGGCCCTCTGAGTCCAGGAGGGCCGGCCTGGCGAAGTCCTTCCCACAGTTCCTTCCGCTCAGGACCCAGGGCCCCCAGAGCCGTGAGGACCCCGTCCCTGCCGCGCCCAGACTCCCACCACGCCCAGATCACAGCTGCCCAGCACCAGCACCCAGAGGGCCGGCCTGGCGGGACGGGGCTCTGCCCCCGGGCTGGGCCACACCTCCCGAGGGCGTGCTGCAGCTCTTCCGGACGCCCTCCCGAGGGCTGCCTCGTCGGGGGTGCTGCACGGGGAACAGCTCGCAGGGTTAACACCCCCTCTTTCACCCGCTCGGGTCCCAGTCTGCTGCCCCTGCTCCAGGCGAGCAGGGAGGTCACAGCCAGAGGAGAGGGCGCAGGAGGGTGCGGGAAGAGCCCTGGAACGTGACCTTGTCTCGAGCACACACTAAGGGGGCACTCGGTACAGCAGAGGTTTAACATTTAATGAAAAGGCAAACCACTGCTTTGCTTTTTTTAAAAAGAACTTGCAAATAGTCTATTACGAATACTATGTAATCAAACAGAAAGATATTAACATATGGTATGTTATACTTGATAAGTGCTTTTAATCATTTTTCCATTTCCCCAAACTAAGTGATTAGAATGGATATAAAACATGGCAAGTCTAGTCCTAAATTAGGAAATGAAAATTACAAATACTTCTTCATCTTTCTTCTTCAGCAAATACTTTGGAGAGATCAGAGTAATTTTTTAAGTATAATAATTAGGGTAATGTCAGCTGCAATAACAACCCCCCCAATCTCATTTCCTAGCGCAGTAAAAGTAACTCCTCCCTCATGTTCTGGGCGGCAGGCAGCTGCCCCCACGTGCTGGTCCAGGGGTCTTGCATCCGTCCGGCTTCTGGCTGTGCCTCCCCCCAACACCTCCTGAGCCAGCGACAGGAAAGAGGATGGAGAAAGCACGACCTCTCGCTGTCTTGGCGCCAAAGCAGCACATACGCGGTCCCAGGGCAGCGCCATGCTGAGCGGGAAGCACACGTGTGGGTGGGAATTTCTGTCCCAACCACAGAAGTAACAAAGCAGACCCTCTGCATGTGCCTTCTTCAAGAACATGAGGGTAGATCAGCTTAGATACCAACAAAAACGAAGAAACAAAGGCCACATCTAGTCATAACACAAAGCAGTAAGGCATGCGCCTTACAAACAGACAGGTGCCGGTTTTCTGGTTCTGTCCCAGTTTGCCTTGTGCCTCCTGCCAGCTCAGACCTCCCCCCTGTGCAGCAGTCAGATGGGAGTGGACTTGACCTCCACCAGTTGTGGTTTTCAGAATCTGTCAATGTGTCAATACTGTATTGGAAACTTAGGTGATTGGAAATGCCCCCACCAGCAAACTCTTTCTCGGTCCCCGTGGTATATGAAGACCTGCTGTTGATGCTAGCCAAGTCATGACTAAAAGCTACTTCTAAAAAGCATGCTGTAAAGGCTCAAATATCTACATAAGTATATTCGTTTGCAATTTTTCTAGCTGGTATTTTGTCTAAGACCTTCTAAATGCAGAGTGTATAACCAAAGCATTAATAAAGAGAAAATTTAAAGGTCACTAGTAAATTGATGTAATATTAGATGGATGTCTGATGATTCTTTCCGTATTTAAAAATTACGTGCTTCCGAGAGTTTTTCTGTGTTCATTTCTGTGCTCCATATTCACCATTGCAAGTGAAAGCAGAGTTCCTGGAGTGTCAGTCTTTCAGTATCTCAAAATGGGATGGTGTGATTTTAAACAAACACATGATTGAGAAGATGAAGAGCAACTTTGTATTAGATCTTAAGAATTCAAATTTCAGAGTTACCAATGAATACAAATGCATATAGTAACAATTCAATATTTAGTGTATAGCCTCTCTCCAAATCCCTGTCCTTTGAATTGTGTGTGTGTGTGTGTGTGTGTGTGTGTGGGTGGGTGGGTGGGTGGAGGAGGGGAGGCTGTGTGTGCTCTCTTGTTTGTGTAAAATGTAAGGATACATTTATCACTTTTCAATACCTCTTCACGCAAGACATGTTGTTGGCTGTGAGAGGTCAGATTTTAAACAAAAGACATCTTTTGGAGTAATGAGTCATAACATATTTTTTACAGCTGGAGTAATACATTACCACTAATATACTAATATTTAATTAAAAATATTCAGTTTATGCTGAACAATATTTGTTATATAATATTTCAGACATACAAGGGACTAATGAGAATAACAATTTACACCCGTGACTTACTATATACACAGTTTAAGGGGAAAAAGTACAAGTTTCTAGTAAGCCTCCTATATAAGCCTTCCCCAGGGCCACCACACCTCCCAAATCAAAGAAAACATATTATTTTCTATATATAAACGTTTGCACAAATGTTTACATAAATTGCGATACTCTACATACCTTTACGCAGCTTTTTTTCTTTTCAATATTACTTGTATTTTCCTATGTCGATGCACACATATCTAGTTTATTTGAAGTTCTGCATAGAATATACTCCCCCCCCCCTTTTTTTTTGGCTGCCTTGTGGCATATAGAGTTCCCAGGCTAGGGATCAGACCCAAGCCACAGCTGCAACCCACACCCCCATAACTGTGTCAGTGCCAGATCCTTTAACCCGCTATGCAGGCCAGGGATCGAACCTGCGTCCCGGTGCTGCAGAGATTCTGCAGATCCTGTTGTGCCACGGTGGGCACTGCTACACAGGATACTGTTTTAATAGTATACCAGACAGAACATACCCATCCTCCTCGCGAGGGCAATTTATTTCCTGTTTTGAAGGTATTTATTTTCGCATTATTACTCTGCTATTAAAATCATTGCCCAGTGAACATTCTTGTACACTTTGTTCTCGATTCCTGGGCTGCATAACTAGTAACTAATTACCCCAAACTGGTTGGCTTGCCACAGACATGTTCTCTCACAGTGTGATGGCTACACGTCATGGTGTCAGTAGGTCCAGCCTCAGCCTCTACTGGAAGGGTGCCCAGCACTGGATCTGACGACTACCCATTACCTGAATTCCGCCTGCAAAGGCCCTTTTTCCAAATGAGGTCCCACTTACAGGGTCCAGATGGATGAGAATTGGGGGCAGTGTCTCCGTGAGCCTGTCCACAGGAAGAACTGCTGAGTCACCCAGCAGCCCTCTGAGCAGCGGCTGCACTGACTGGCCCTCCACAGCCTACACGCTCCCACGGGCTTTTTAATTATAAGAAACGGTAACGTGATGTGGTCTGGCTTTGCACACCCCTGGTTTCTACGGAATTTGTTTAATTTTTTATATCTTTATTGGCATGGAGGTTTCCTCTTCTGTTAATTAACTGAATGCTTTGCCCAATTTTCTTTTGTGATTTCATATTTTTATTGATTTTTTTCAAATCTTTACATAGTCTAGATTCAGAATCTGTTATTTATGTTCATGACATAATTTTCAGTCTGTGGCTTATATTTTTGTTTTTTCAAATGTGTGTTTATACAACTTTTTAAACATTAATGTAGTTGACTATACCTGTAGCTTCCTTGTATATAGGGTTCTTCTATCCTCAAGCTATAAAGATATTCTCTATTATTTTTATTCTAAAAGTACTAAGTTTTGCTTTTAATATTTAGTTCTTCAATTATATTGAATTCTTTTGTGTATGATGTGATGTCGTAATCTGATTTCATTTTGTTTTCCACTGAACGGCTCAGAGTTGTCCCAGAATAATTTATTAATCTACTATGTCATCTCTGTTGTATATTTTAAAAGTATTTCTTGCTTTTGTCATGAGGGTAGCATTTTTAATTAAACACTGTGGATTATTCAATAAATTTTGTGCATTTTAAAATAGTTAAGTTCTTCAGAGTTCCCGTCGTGGCTCAGTGGTTTACAAATCCGACTAGGAACCATGAGGTTGTGGGTTCGATCCCTGGCCTTGCTCAGTGGGTTAAGGATCTGGCATTGTCGTAAGCTGTGGTGTAGGTTGCAGACACGGCTCGGATCCTGCATTGCTGTGGCTCTGGTGAAGGCCGGCAGCTACAGCTCCTGTTAGACCCCTAGCCTGGGAACCTCCATATGCCGTGGGTGCGGCCCTAGATAAGGCAAAAAAACAAAACAAAACAAAAAAAATAGTAAGTTCTTCACATTCCTACCAATGCAAATTTGCAGTAGGTCAAATATTTGAAGTAAAATCTCTGGAAGAAAAAACCTAAAATAATAGGCATTTTTTTTTAATTAAGGCTTTAGTCACAATAATAGAAAGATGATAATGATACAAAGCCCAGAGAGGTGTTGCTATATAAATAAGAACAAATACTGAAGAGCTGAACATAAAAATGTAAAAATAAGAAGCTGAGATATAAACATGTGGCGTGATTAAAGTTATAGACAAAATGAGTATGGCAACAGAAAAACAGGCAAAGAACATGAACAGAAAATATGCAAAACGGAAAATAAACAAACAAAAGAAAAACTCGCTAATATTCAGATCAAGTCAAATAAAAACGTCCTGCTGACTCTGAGTTGTGCACTGTGCCTCCACCAGCTTCCCCAGAAACGGGAAAGCTTTTTTATGCTAATACCCTGTGGTTCTAAGGCTGGGTAGCAATTTCAGAAGGTGATTTGATAATGGAATAAAAACCTAAAAATTTTTTTATGTTTTTGAGTCATTAATAACACCTTAAGGTTCTGGCTCAAGATAATTACCATCCGACAGTGGTATCTATAAAAACTAGAATGGAAATAATCTACTTCTGCAGCAACTTAAATCAACTGAAGTCACAGACAGTGGTAATTGTGAGTATTAGAAGTAGGTGTGCCTTTTTCCTTCAATATTTCAGTATCTATACGTTTTCCTGTATTTTTATGATGTATTTATGCCATAGTTTCTGATTGTTTAAAAATATAGAACAGTTTTCATCATAGATGGGCCTTTTGCGCTATGAATTTAAAAGGTAATTCTCCCATAATTTCTAGCTCTTTTATGATATGACTTTTGGCGTTTTAAATCATCAGTGAATTTGGAGTTTATCGTTATGGAACCTAAAGCTGTGGATGAATTTTCCCCCAAAAGACCACCGTTTATTGTGTAATAGAGCTTTGCCACATTGATTTGAGGTGCTATCTTCATTATATATTAAATTCATTTATATAGTTAGGCCAATTTTTGAATTTCCTATTTTGCAAATTGATTCTTCTCTCTGTATTGGCTTTAGAATATGTTAAAGCCCCAGGAAAAACTGTCCCCTTTGCTATCTTTCTTTTTCACTTTTTCCTCTAGCTTTTCTTGGCTTATTTTCCATATGAATTTGAGAATTACTTTGTTTAGTTAAAAGACACTTGTTAGACTTAAAAGAGAATATGAATTTGATTTCATTTTTAAAAATTTTTTATTTTTTTTGTCTTTTTAGGGCCACACTCATGGCACATGGAGGTTCCCAGGCTAGGGATCAGATTGGAGCTACACCAGCTGGCCTACACCACAGCCACAGCAATGCCAGATCAGAGCCGCATCTGTGACCGACACCACAGCTCATGGCAATGCCGGATCCTTCACCCACTGAGCGAGGCCAGGGGTCGAGCCTGCTTCCTTATGGATACTAGTCAGATTCGTCTCCACTGAGCCACCACGGGAACTCCCTGATTTCATTTTTAAGTAGAAAAACCATATAAGAAAATTGGAAAGGCAAATGACAAAGAGGAAATCAATATTTGTAACTCATATTCTAGAAAAAAGGTTAATTCTCCTCTCTGTTTCTTATTGATGCCTAAAACTGAAAAGTAATTAAGAATAAAACCTGCCATCGAAAGCTATAGAAGTAACACCTAAAAATGTTAAAAAGACTAAAAGTAGGAGTTCCTACCGTGGTTCAGTGGTTAACGAATCAGACTAGGTGGGTTCGATCCCTGGCCTTGCTCAGTGGGTTAAGGATCCGGCGTTGCCGTGAGCTGTGGTGTAGGCTGCAGACATGGCTCGGATCCCGCGTTGCTGTGGCTGTGGCGAAGGCCGGCAGCTACAGCTCCAGTTAGACCCCTAGCCTGGGAACCTCCATGTGCCATGGGTGCAGCCCTAGATAAGGCAAAAAGACAAAGGAAAGAAAAAGAAAGAAAGAAAGAGAGAGAGAGAAAGAAAGAAAGGAAAGAAAGAAAGAGAAAGAAAGAAGAAAGAAAGAAAGAAGGAAGGAAGGAAAGGGAAGTACCCTCCATAAATGGACAATAATTATGAAAAAGATATGACAGAAATAGAAAGATACTCACTATTACTTGTCATAAAAGAACAAAGTGAAAGTACGCAGAAAGCTTCTTGAGAAAGGATCTGGTACTGGAATTGCCATTTGCTGTAACCAGCTAGAGACTTGAGAAGGTACCTGGAGCATCTGCTTCGCATGTTGGATGACAGGCGAGTGGGTCTAGGCTCCCAGAGGGCAGGGGAAATGGAGGGAACCGCCACGATTGCCCGTTTTTCTGCCTGGAGGCACTTCCCAAGCTGCAGCCCAGGGAGGTGAGAGCACCTAGACATCTGCTCCGACCGCGTGGGAGGCAAACACAGTGTGGAGAGGCTGAGGTGACTGGAATTTGCAGAGCAGGTTACCAGAGGAAAGTGAGCCAAAGACGTCTGCAGAGGGACCCCTGGCGGCCCAGGAAGTCTTGTGTGAGGGGGTGACACTTCCAAGGCAAAGAAGAGCTGTCAGGCAGCCGACACAGAGTGGGGGCAGCAGTTCCAACCAGCTGGGTGGAGAGCCCGGAGCCACCCTGTAACGAGAGGCCACGCATTCAACTCCAGACACCCAAGCAAAACATGAGAGCAAGGCTTGAAAAGACAGAAGCGATCTGCTAGTGTTATCGGAAAGATGCTACCAGAGTCTGGGTTCTTGTTCACGGAGCTAAAAAATGAACTTCGAGGACACACAGGCAGCAAAAGCAAGCAAAAGTCACTATTACAGGCAGGCAGACAGCTCCCAGCGCAGACACTGGGAGGAGGGGGTAACCCTCTAATCTTCTCAGGAGCTTTGATCCCTTAAAGACAGGGGTACCAGCTCAGGTCCTGCTATCAGCTCTCCTCCCCGCTGGCCTGGCCCAGCACCTAGATGGGCCCCGTCCGCTGGGGACTAGGGTCAGGCTATGTGCACCAGCTCGACGGCCCTTCTGTTCGTCTTCCCCAGAGTCGCCGTTCTCTGCCTTCCTTTTCCATCAGCCAGCGTGTAGGTCAGAGGTCAATGTCCACAGAGGTACTTTCAGTAGTTACTCTTCTGACAGGCAAGGTCTGTTTACCTTGATTTGCTCTTATAAATTTTAAACCATGGACATTATCAGGGAATATATCGAAGCCCATGGTCCTACACTAACTACCTGGATTATTATTCTGCCTCACACGGAACTCAGTGCCTGCCAGCACGAGCAGCAACGCTTTTCAAAGACAACAAAATCCTACACTGTAAATCAACTATATTCTAATTTTAAAAGAGACAACAGAACCTAGACACTCAAGTTGGCAGTGTTCACAATGTCTATAGCAACCGACCGCGTTCACTAGGAAGAGGCAGAAGCCGTACAGTGTCGCCCACAGCTGGGAGAGAGGACAGCGAGGATGCGACGGTCACACAAGGATGTAGCAGCACTTTGAAAAATGAACTCAGGGATTTAAAGACCCGCAAAACCACAGTCAGGGCAGAAATGAAATAGGCGAGAAACCACCAAATAGAACTTTCAGGTCTGAAACCAGTCTTTGAAACAAGAACTTCATTTGATGGTCTGAACAGCAGTTTTTGCATCGAAGCCTCTTGATTCCTTCGTCTCTCCTGGTTCCTCGTCCTGAGACAGGGAATGGTCCAGCTGACACCAGACAGAGAGGCTAGGTGAGCACTGCCGGCACAAACACAGCTTCCGGCGAGCTTATAAACACACGAGCAATGCTGAAAATGTAGACTCCTGGACAGGAGCAAGTGCTCATTACTTAGAGAGATCGCTCAGTTCCTGAGTCTACTAGAATTGTACTAATTAGGAAAATCTTTACAGGCAGTTCAAACATTTTTCAGGAAAAATAACCAAATAGATTAAATTTTATATTCTCTTATGGACAATCGTAAAATACATCTTTTGTTAATTCTTAAAATTTTAATGTTTTTTATTGATATTGAGGTGAGTTAAGAATTACAAGAAGACACATAATTGAGAGACTGGACCAAATTTTGTTTAAAATCCTTTAGAATTCCATGCTTTTGTAATTTCAGAGATTTTGAGAGTTTAGGATTTCCCAATCTCAGAGTAAATTTAGTTTATAGGAAAAAAGAGATGAAATTATCAATAAATAAGGATTTCCAATTAATTTCCTTTGCCTGGAAGGATACAAATTGTTAATGCTTAATTGTATATGAGAAAAATGAAATTACAACAAATTTCTAATTTTAGTAGATTTTTTCATCAAAATTATTTTCTTTATCTTTTAGTGAATAATCCTATACCTTCCAATTTGAAATCTGAAGCGAAGAAGGCTGCTAAAATTCTAAGAGAATTCACAGAAATAACTTCCAGAAATGGACCTGATAAGATCATTCCTGGTAGGTAAATAAAACACGTCATTTTCACTTGGGTGTCTGCTGTTTCCTAAATTACCTGTGCAGCGTCAGCCTGACCACCTTCCTCCTCTGGGCCGGGCTTCCCAGACGGCCTCCTGCAGCCCCCCGGCCCCATGGAGGACCCCTCCTCCTCCTCTCCCACCCGTGGCCCTACTCCACTTCCACTTTCCTCAAACTCAACCAGTGTCTGTCCTCAATCTCGAGGACTTTGCAAGCTCATCTTGCAAACTCACTAGCTAACTGCATAAATAAGTTTTTATTTTATGTTTTCTCTTTCTAGGTAAGATAGAATTTATAATAGTTTAAGAGGACATTAATCAGTAATTCCCAACACAGCTGCACATCATTAAAGTACAGTTTCTAAACTCCCCCAAACCCGCTGAACCAGACCCTGGGAGCAGAGTGGCCAGGAGTACAGATTTTTTAACCTATTTCTCATATGATTCTCCTGTACTCAGACTGGCCATGTAAGACCTGGTTCAGAGGTGAGCCTTGGGAACCACCCGCCTTTCATCACTGCCAGCAGTTGTTTCTAAAAGGTTTTTCACAGGATGCTTAGCTGATGCAAAGACTCACATGCATGCTAGCCTGGGCAACTGCAGACTCATTTTCCTCTTAGTGCATGACTCCGATCCTGCGTTAATTTCTTAAGCCAGATTTTCTGAAGTTTTTTAATGCAATGTTAAATGTTTTAAAGATGTCTAATTTATTGTTATAATAATAATAATTGTTGTTACTTTGGCCCAGTCACTCCTCCCACCTTAGGAAAACGGTGCTTCATAGAGTCTTGTCCCTCAAAGTGCAGGCTGAACCACATCTGGGCATCACCTGGGAGCTTGTTAGGAAAGCAGGACCTCAGGCTCCCCTTAGGCTTAAGGGATCAGAACCTGCATATTTCATGAGATCCCTGGTGAGTTATGTGCACATAAAAGTTTGAGAAGCACCGCGTAAGTCTTGAAGACAATTGAGCCAGAGAAACTGGATTTTCTTTAGCAGTATTGGAAGCAGGAGCTGGAAGACAGTCTTTTGGGAGAAATATCAGCATCTACATACACGTCAGGCTTGCCCAGTTTATGGATAAGCTGTGTTTCCTACTATAAAAACATCTGAGTATGGATTATGTCTCATGGATTTTGTCCAGCAAAATTCTGTCTTGCTTTTATTCTACTTCCAGTCAAAAGCCACTCAACTTCCTTTCCCTGAGTAGATCAGGAAACGCAAATCCACTTGCTCTTAGCAGCCTGAGTAAAAGCTCGGAGGGAGGGGGGCATCCAGGCTGTGCTGGGGGTGGGGAGACAGCAGGCTGGGGACCAAGTCTCTTCTTTTCTAGAGCCTTCCTTAGGAAGAGGAGGAAGGGGCGTTATGTTTACATTAAAAGTAGGGAGCTCTGTCAGGTAATAGAAGATAAAATCTGCAAAACATTTTAAAACAAAATGCCTAGACCTTTAGACCTTCTTAGGGTGTGAGTTCCTCGGTGTCTGGGGCTCTAAGATGTAAATGAAACTAAGTTTATAGAGTAAATCTGCAGTCAGCACATTCTCCCTCATAAACGAGGAGCTAATTGGAAACTTATCTAGGGGTAATTTGTATTTTAATGTCCCTGAGTTTGGGCGGATAAGATATAACACACCTGGCATTTAAAATAGGTCTGTTTAAAAACATATGCTTTTAATATTTATATGTGATGTTTCTAGAGGCGTTACTGGCTGTAAAAGCACTAGGTGAGACTGTGAGGTGCTGCGTCGGTCGTCATCGCAGGAACAAACCTGGCTACACAGGGAAGCTTGCGCATTATTACGACGTATTATTCCTTCTGAAACTTGAGCTAAGGCCCACCTAGAAGACTAGCATCTGATAAGCCAGCCTGACTTCCTGTTGCTTAAGTACCAACAACTGCAGGAAGGCTTTTGGGCGTTAAATTGCTGAGAGTCTGTTATTAATTTTCATTTTGAAACAGTGTCTTCCTACAAAGATTTTTGTATATTTGAGT
Source organism: Catagonus wagneri (assembly GCA_004024745.2). NCBI lineage: Eukaryota > Metazoa > Chordata > Mammalia > Artiodactyla > Tayassuidae > Catagonus > Catagonus wagneri. The sequence goes on along the minus strand of PVHT021183521.1, from coordinate 929,963 downwards.
ACCCTGTCCGACTTGACTACCTCAGCAGAACATCTGACTAAAATGATGATAACTTAAATTACCTTAAACATGATACTGGGGTCCAAGAATAATTTCCGGTGTTTAGGCTTCCTTTGATGTTTGAAAGACATACTATTGTGCAAATAAATCCACAGAATAGGAACTCCTTCCGGGGCTCAGCGGTTAATGAATATGACTAGGATCCCTGAGGTTGTGGGTTCCAGTCCGGTGTTGCCATGAGCTGTCACAAAGGCAGCTTGGATCCCGCACTGCTGTGGCTGTGGTGCAGGCCGGCAGCCGAAGCTCTGATTGGACCCCTAGCCTGGGAACCTCCATATGCTGCGGGTGTGGCCCTAAAAAAAAAATCAATCAATCAATCCACAGAATAGTGAGCACTGTATTTAGTGAGTACCCAAGTTTATAATCATCTTTTCATATAACAAACTTCCCTGAAATATGAATAAACCAACATTTTATAAATTGAATTATATTTTCAGCACACTGGTAATTATGTGTTATTTGATTACTGAACAGACCCCTTTATAAAGTTAAAAACCTTTTTGTTTTTCCTTTTTACAGCCACACCAATGGCACATGGAAGTTCCCAGGCTAAGGGCTGAACCGGAGCTGCAGGTGCCCATCTAAGCCACAGCCGTGACAAGACCAGACCTGAGCCGCATCTGCGACCCGCATGCAGCTTGTGGCGATGCCAGATCCTTCCCCACTGAGTGAGGCCAGAGATCAAACCTGGGTCCTCACAGAGCTGGCCTCGTGTCCTTAACCTGCTGAGCCACAATGGGAATTCCTTAAACATTTTTTAAAGTGGCAAAAATCCCTTAATTTTCCTGGTTTTGAATCCAGATTTTCATCCTGTTAGAAGGTGAATTTAACTGTGTGGCCTTAAGCCCAGAAGTCCTGCGCCGGGCACGTCGGTCACTTTTTAAGTTTCTCCTTAGTACTGTATGGGTCTTAATTTCTTTGAAAATCGTCAACTATTTAAAAAATTATGAATTATGTTCCTAAGGAGTTAAAATCTCCGAATTATTTTCCTATACTAGATACCAGTGAAGTCTCACCCACACGTCTCCTTGTAGCCAGGGCAGGGTTTCTGAGGTTTCCCCTGGGAGCCCGGTCCAGTCGGTCGGGCAAACCTCTGCCCGCTGCTCTGTTTACCTGTTCCGCGCGCTCACCTGCCTGCCGCCCTCCTCTTCTGCAGCCCACCTCATCGCGAAAGCCAAGGGCTTGGCGGTCCTGTCCGTGATAAAGGCCGGGTTTCTGGTCACTGCCAGGGGAGGCAGCGGGATCGTGCTGGCGCGTCTTCCAGACGGAAGTAAGTCAGGACTCCTTCTCTCGGAGGAGCAGAGAATCTGCCTCCTTTTTTGGTTCTGTTCCCACTTTGAACACATGGCACAGGGAGGGAGGGAGGCAGGCTTCCTTGAGCCACCGGAGTTGCCCTGCATCCTCAGGGCTGCTGTCTTGCTGTTCGCCTCGGGGTCAGCCAAGCAGTGCGCCTCCCGCTCTCCCCGCGCTCACCTCCCATCCGAAGAGGCTCCGGGGGTGGACATGCCTCCGCTGAGCAGACACAGCACACCGACACCACGTGTCTGCTGTGAGATGTGAATTCTTCCTGCTCGGCCTCACGGTGCAGTTGTCTTACTTTATGGAAGCTGATGGGTTGAGGGCTCCCTGAAAGCGTGTTCCCCTCGTCATTCCTGTGGGAGGCCATAAAGTGGGACATTTTAAGGACTACCCCCAGGGCAGAGTCATATCAAGATCAGTATAATTTGCTTTTATTTTCTGGGGTGAAATCGAGTAATTTTTCAGACATAAAATCAAAACATACTTGCCTCAAATCCTAAGAAATAACATTTATGATTATTTAAAATGCATGTTGGTGTATCATAACCAACTAAAGGCTTTTATATGAATTTAACATTTGCTGTTCAGTTACATACCGGGACACATGTTTCTGTTAACAGCTGCCTTCAGTGGAGACCATTTAATTTTATTTTGAGAGCGAGCGTGGGACGTCCATGACAGTAGCTGCGTCTGGGCGTTTGGGGGGTGCACGGCCCTTGGACACATGGCAGTGGGATTTAAGTTCCCCTGCGAGGTGTGTCCGCAGTCAGTGAGACTTCCTTGAGGCTGTGGTTCAGACTTCATAGCTCCTTTCTTGGCTATGAAATCAAAACGATAAAATTCTCTTCTTCTCAAGCATTGCCCAAGATTCCGGGTACAGTCCCAGCAGTCCAGCCAGGCAAGCAGTGGCACATTCTGATGGAGACCACAGTCAGACAGGCCTCGAGCCTGTAAGAGGCCCCTGCCCTGCCGGTCGGCGTGGCTGTGGACAGGTGATTGTCAGAAAAGGTGGAGATGCTGGGGGCCCTGGGGCCCCTCTCAGAACCACAGGTGGACCTTCCTCCCGGGTTAGACACCCACGTTTCTCTCTTGCATCTTCCCAGGTAGCTGCTACCCACTCTGCAAGGGAATTTAAAAGCCACTCAATGAGGCAAATCCGCAGACCCCAGCCAGGTGGGCAATCCGTGAACAGGGACAGTCCCTAACGCAGGAATGACAACGATATGGGGATTGTGAGACAGTGCTTTCTGTAATCTGCACCCTTCTAAGCCCGGATACATCAGTTCTGGATTCTAGCACTCTCTTGTCATCTAGAATACGTGGTAGCGAGAAAGATTAGGCTTAGGAAGCTAACGCGCATTTTTAGAAAGTACTTTATCCAGACTATCTACCCACAATTATTTTTTTCCGGACTTAACATAATTGTCTCTACATCAGGAAAAATAAGCATATAATACTACTGAAATGTACCATATCACGGCAAGTGGAATTATTGTACTTAGTTTCCAAAGGTAAGAAAATGTATCTTGTTAGAATTTTAATAATCTTGAATTTATAGCCTATTTCTTGTGCTTCTGCTGGCACAAAGGGTGTCAAAATAGTTTTTGCCCTCGAGTATTTACAACAGAAACAGTTTAGTGTTATGTTACCCTTAGAAGTAATCATAATAAACTCTTTTGAATCCTTTTGCTCTCTTATATCAGTGATAAAATTCTAGCTAAAGACTAGAATTCTAGCTTATCTATTTTGTAAAACATTGTACATATTGATAGTTCAAATTATCGAGTGCTACGTTTGTATAGTTGATGAGAATTCAGTTGTTTGGTATTATGCAACTACTCATAGTGAATATCTAACACCTTTCAAATATCTTTAACTTAAAAATTATATGTTTATTAAAGAACATTTAAAGACATAGGCAAAAATGCCAAGGTATCATTATTTTAAAAGAAACACGATTCATTCAATTTTAGCATTTTTCCTCCTCATATTTATGTGCCAGTGATTTCAATGTTGGAGTAATGTTTGTTTGTTTGTTTGTTTGTTTTATTAGAATGGTCTGCACCTTCCGCCATTGGGATAGCTGGGCTTGGCGGAGGATTTGAGCTGGGAATAGAGGTGAGTGGTGATGTGTGCACGTGCGATCGCCGTCTTCTCTAAAAGCAGCCGATAATGTGAAAGCTGAAGATTTCCCCAGTTCTTGTTTTACCACCTATAGAAATGATTCCCTGTTATTTTCTTGAATCTCTACCTACAACTACATTATGTTTACTATTTTTCTCCTTTCCTTTCTTCTTTTTTGGCTACACACTTGAAATGTGGAAGGAAGTTCCTGGGCCAGGGATTGAACCCGCGCCACAACGGCAACGGAGCCACTGCAGTGACAACGCCGGACCCTTAACCCGCTGCACCACAAGGAACCTCCCCCTCCTTTCTTTGAATAAGAGTAGGATTTCTTTCTTTCACCATCTCATCTGTCTCCACCTTTAGCACATCTGCGGAAGTGCTGTTCTCAGATGTGTGAAATATAAGTGGCAGTTTGGGACTCTAATCGCAGAGTCATGGCTACAAGCAGCTTCAGGTCACATATCATCCTTTGTGGCAAAACCCAGTTTGTTACCGCTAATGCTCAAATTGCTTCAAAGTCTTAAGGTCAACTAAGTGTTCTTTCATTTTACAGCTTTGCTCCAAAAGGTTATGGCTTCTGTCAAAGGGGCTAGAAACCATACCAGCATATGCTTGTATACAGGGAACTCTGCCACAGAGAGCATCTTCTATGTGATATTATTAATCTTTCATCTGTTGCTTTGCTGCTAAGTGATTGGTAATCAAATCTAATATTCTCAAATCATTTTCTCCTCAAATTTCAATTTCTTCCTAAGCTATCCTTTTATGAATGTGTTCTGTTGCCATAGTTTTAAATGCCTTTGGCCTTGTTAGGAGGAAGTATTTCTGCTACTGTTTTTATCTTCATTTGACCTGTACTGGCTGCTGCATAAATCTGTATTATAAGAAGAGGAACATATTTTCAACTTGTTATCAAAACTGTCTGTTTGTTGTAATTCAAATGAATCATAGCCTTCAGAAACATCGCACTCCTGTGGAAGGCGTGTTTGCACAGCTGTCGTAGCCCCTGCTCACGCCCCTTGCACTGAACACAGGTGTCCTGCTAGTGGCACTGGGTCACAGCCCACGCTCTGTAGCCTCTGACCCCACGTGAGGCTGGGCGTGCTCTGGGGCTCCCTTTCAAGGAGCATGTATTTTTAAAGTGACGAGAGGCTGTGTAGCAATCACTGCAGTAACTTTCACATATTGGAGAGTGACAAGGAGAGTCTCCGCGGTGGTTCCTTAGACAACGCGGATTTTTGGCTGGAGTACACACCAACAGCCTGGAAAACCAAGTGAAAGTAAAATACAGGCCTGTCACCCAGCACATGAGACAGGAAGAAAATCCACTCTTTGTAAAAAGGACACATTTGACTCTCTTCCAAAGGTCACGTGGCACCGCACTGCGCTGTAAGAGCAGCGACCGCGGTGGCCGCCCCGCTCGGCCGTGACCCGGCCCGCCTTCCAGCCGCGTGGCCTCCGCGGGCTTGCCTTGGCCCCGCCGTCCCCTGTAAGACGGGGATGGGAGAGCCCCTCCCTCTGGGCTATTAAATAAATGATTTCCACATAAATAGACTCAGAGTAGCAGAGGCTATTGTAATTTTTACTGTTAAGATCTTCATGTTTGCAGTGCTTATTTCTATTTGCCATTTGTGGAGACGCGAATACGTGACCTTCCCTCACGACTGCAGAAATTAACTCTGGAATTCCATGTAAACACTGTACATGGAAGATGATTAAGCCTTAACAGCACCTCTCCCAAAGAGATTAGAAGACTGTCCCGGGGGCTGCCGCCTCCCGAGCACGGCCTGACGCCCAGCACCTGCGGCGTGCGGGCGGAACCGCCGCCACTTCTCCCGCTTCCCGGGGGCACCTCAGGCCGGCAGGAGCGGCCTCCACGCTCGGGGTGCAGCTCGGCTCCGACTCGGGGTGGAGGGCGAGGAAGCCGGGGAGTCTGTGGCCACGTTCGTGGGGCACCGCCGGGAGGGTCTTGTCAGCCCAGCTCTGGCGCATAAGGCAGCCGGCCTGTGGCCGATGGGGAGCAGGGGCCAGGGCCCCCAGTCTGCAGCCAGCAGGCTGACCCAGCTCCTCCCGGGCGTGGTTCCTCCGCCAGACGCTTGCTCCTAACCCGACTGACACAGGCGGCCCCCGGGGGTCTCCGGTCTGGCCCCCACTGCACCGGGAGTGTTTCAGACCTGTGTCCTCAGGCTGGCCAAGGGTCAGGGATGAGCAGACAGGCAAATGCGACTCTTTAAAGCACTGGCATCACTGGTTCGGACTGTTACATATTTGCTGGGTAATTATCTGCCATTTCGGTTAGAATGGAATCATTGGCGGTAATGGTTAACGTTTTCATGAAGCCTTCACGTGTGTTCTCATGGAGTCACGTCCACGCCATAGCCGTGAAGGGGTGCTGTCAATGCGTTATTTTGCAGATGAGATAACTGCGTCACGTGACTGCTCCAGGAGGAGACAGCCAGAGTGACAGGCTGGTCCTTCGGGGAGGCCTCTGGGCCTGGGTCCGGTCTGCAGGTTGTTTGCAGCACTGGCTGCTATTCCCCTCACTGGGCGTCCGCAAGCCAGGAGGAGCTGAGTTCTGCCTCCTCACTTCCAGGGGCCTGTCTGGCCCTAACGTAGCGTCCACCTGCCTAACACACCGTGGCCTTCAGGGCACACGGGGCGGGCAGGGCACAGGTGGTTCCCTTCAGTGCGCAGAGACGCCATGTCTTTCCCCGAGGACCACAGAAGAGGTTGTGCTGTCTCTGGCTGGGTTCACTGGAGACGGAGCCCAGACAGACTCTGGGTGCACCTGATTTGTTGAGTAAATGCTCCAGGGGCAAAAGCTATAAGGGGCTCGGGGATGCAGGTTGAGAAGGGGAAGCGGGTGCAGGCAAGGCTATGGCCTCAGGTAAATGCACCCTGGCCTGATGGCCGGAGGAAAAGGCCGGTCACGTGACCGGGAGGCAGAGGGGCTGGAGGAGTCCTCGCGGTGGGACCGAAGCCCCCCCCCCCCCCCGAGTCTGGGAGTGCGCGTCCGCCACACGCTGCCGTGGGCGGTGACCTCTTCAGTACGTGTGAGATGTGGAGCTGACCGTCAGGAACTCGAGGTCTCGTTTTGCTTTGGAATCCAGACAGGGTTAAGGCTCAGAAGGTATCCAAAGCTAGGGACTGTGCCATTTTGTGATAGGATCTGTTGGCCGTCATCAGCGTGGACATGAGTTAAGTACAGATTTTATGCCACAGGTCATTGTGAGAACTCTGAGAGCCCTCAGGGTTATGTAACTTACACCCACTAAACACAAAAACAACAACAAATAAACGCTTGAGTTCAGTGTAAGGAAAGATAATGCTAAGACTTGGGTTAAACGTCTGTAATATTTTCTGTCCAGGAGAATTAATAGCAGAGCCCAAAGCTCTGAAAACTCTGATACAATGGGTTATCCGATTGCTTGTCTGTTTACCAACAGCCAGACTCCACACTGCGCCATGAATTCTTTTTTTTTAATATATTTTCTAGGGCCACACCTGTGGCATATGGGTGTTCCCAGGCAAGGGGTCGAATCAGAACTGCAGCCGCTGGCCTACGCCACGGCCACCACAAGTCAGGACCTAAGCCGTGTCTGCGACCTACACCACAGCTCACGGCAACACCGGATCCTTAACCCACTGGGCGAGGCCAGGGATCGACCCTGCATCCTCATGGATTCTAGTCAGATTCATTTCCACTGAGCCATGACGGGAACTCTGGGGCCATCAATTCTGATTAACCTCAGATCACAGTGTGAGAAAAATAGCTCAGCTTTTTCCAGGAGAATTTGGATAAACTCTTCTACTTTGATGACGAGGAAGGATCTCAGCTGAGAAACCACGTTAGAGATCAGAGTTCAGGGTCTAAGGCCCTGGGATCGTGGTGCCAGTGGAAGGGGTGGCACCCCGCAAATTCGGGTTGAATTCGAGACCGATGCTGCAGCATTGAGAGCACGGAGGCTTACTGGTCACAGAACGGCCTTTCTGGGGAGCAGGACGGACTCCCAAGCAGAGTGGACCAGAAAGAAGAGGAAGGGAAGGCTGCCTGTCCCTGCTTCTGGGGGAGTAGAGGTGGGGTTGGGGCCTGTCTCACCTTCTCACCGGGAACACGGGAGGCAGCTCTGGGCACACTCACCAGGTTGCCTGATGTGGGGCTTGGAAGCGTCTCCACTTCCTTACAGGACATCAGCGCCCGGAGCTCGGCGGCTGGCATCTGAGGTGGTTAAACAGCCAAGCGGGAGGTGGCGGCGATGTATGCGGCCGGGGTGTCAGGAGAGGAGAAACCAGTGGTTCCTGAGAACGTTTCTCGGCTTTTCCTGCATACTAGTATTATTTAAAATTTTTGTTTAAGCATTGAATTTAATCATAAAATTTCATTTTTTTTTTGCAGTTAATTGTACCTTTAAGAAGCCTTTGTCAAATTCTCAAATGTCTGTCTTGTACTGTTTATTTGCTCCACGGCTCCACGTTTCTTTCTGGAAATCTGTTTTTCTTTTTATTCTAAGCTGGGCAAGTAAATCTAGAGCAGCTGGCGTTACTGCTGCTTTTCACACTGTGGTTGGAGCTCTGGACTCGGCTCTCTAGTTAGTGGTGTCATCGAAGAGCACAGGATTATCTTACTCTTATTTCAGGAGAACTGAACTGATATTGGAGAGAAAATTAAAGTATTAATTTATTTTCTTAATTGACTCATATAGTTTTGCCTATTAAGGTGTGCCAAACAGAAAGAGACATAACAACTGAGATTTATACTGAGGGCATACATACCAAGCAAAGGGATTTTATATGTTATCTTGAAAATTACATAAGATTTGGTTATTCAGTCATTGGCAAAATTGCTTAACTTTGCATGAGAAATGCTAAATAATTCTGTCATTTAGCAACATGATCCTGAGAAATTTTCCATGTATAAAGTGAAAATAACAGTTGATATGAATACAGTGAAACGCTTTGTGTGGGTCAGTTAACTGGCAATTTTAGTCTGTCCTATGGAGCTTGAGTGTATTTTTTCACGAAGTGATTCAAACTAAACTGTATCAGAAATTCTACTGGGTCCTTCCAAGTACAATCACATTTGGTAATAATTAGATTCTTCTGACAGCAATTTGAACGCACTTTTTAAAAATTTTAAAGAATGATGTAAGTGATACATATATGTATGCGAATACATGGTTGTTTATAAAGGTGGTTGCTATTATTATACCCATTTTACAGAGAAGGAGATCAAGGCTTTTGAGCTGCTCATTCTTCGGCCCAAGTTCTCTCAATATTCAAGAGGCAGAAGCAGAATTCAGACCCAAACGATTTTGAAAATTGGGTCTGGTTTTGATTTTGAGCCCAGCTTCCCGGCCTTCCATTCCCCAGGCCCTGACACGCGTGCCTGACCCTTCACGGAGGCTCGCGGGGCCGGTCCCACTGCAGACTCTAACTCTGAAAAGGCAGAGGGCCACAGGCGGCCACAGAGGCCGGGTCACCCCGTGCTGGGAAGAGGACGGGCTGACCCTCGGGCCTCTGCCGCCCCAGAACCGGCGGGCTGCCTCTCTTCTGGCGGTCCTGCCACAGCAGGGCGACTCTGAAGAAGGCCTTGTCTTCACGGTGACCTGCCGAGAGCAGGGGCACACTCTAGTTCTGCTTTAACTGGAGAAGTAACTCGTGGCAGCGGCATAACTAGCGGCAACTAGTCCTCTTCCTGGCGGTTTGAAGTGACCTAAGAGAAGCGTGCAGCCCCCCGACGGCGGACGTGGGCTGGCAGGGATGCGGGTGGGAGGGAGCCTCGGGGGCTGCGGCCCCGCCCCGGCCCCACCACCCGGCCCCGCTCTGTGTTCTTTGCTTGGCTTCCCTGCAGTGCACCGTTTGCGGGGTGCTTTCGATCTTTCCCACCTTGTGTCTGACCCGTTCTCGCTGACGCTGGGACAGCTCACTTAACCTCACGGAGCCGTGCCCACCGCCGCCGTCACGGGGTTGTTGAGAAGATAAAGCAGGTGCACGTGCCTGCTGCATGGGGACTGCTTGGGGGTGTTCACACCCATTACCTGTGGGAAAATTAGCTCCTCATATCCTCACCTAAAAATAAGACTCTTTTTTCATAGTCTTTCTTTGACTAGATTGAAATTCTTGCTGCATTACATATAGTATATTTGAATTTTAATCAACATGTATTTTATTTTATTTTATTTTATTGTCTTTTTATCTAGAGCCGCACCCGCGACATATGGAGGTTCCCAGGCTAGGGGTCTAACAGGAGCTGTAGCCACCGGCCTTCGCCACAGCCACAGCAACGCGGGATCCGAGCCGCATCTGCAACCTACACCACAGCTCACAGCAACGCTGGATCCTTAACCACTGAGCAAGGCCAGGAATCGAACCCGCAACCTCATGGTTCCTAGTCGGTTTCGTTAACCACTGAGCCACAAAGGGAACGCCTCAACATGTATTTTAAATGATATTTAGACATAATTATTTAAAAATTAATGGTGCTCTACATCTCAGGTGTCGGACTTGGTGATAATTCTGAATTACGACAGAGCAGTGGAGGCTTTCGCGAAAGGTGGTAACCTCACGCTCGGAGGAAACTGCACTGTGGCAGTCGGGCCCTTGGGGAGGTAAGTGCAGCCAAGCCCTGTTGGAGAGTAAAGGCTTAAAACCATACAGTTTTGCATTGAGAAAAATTAAAATGAGATGTATTTATGATTTACATGTCTCCCAGGGAGTTTGAGGTTGCTTTCCAATAAGAAATTTATAAAGCACAACCAGTGTAATAAAATGAGACAATCTGAAACCTGCACATGCAAAAAGAAATGAAGTATTTCAGAAGTACAGGCTCCTGTACCTACTGGAGTGGAACGTAAAATATGCCTGTGTAAGGGTCTGAAGGAGCCGCGTCAGATCGGTTTTAATTGAGAAAGGGCAGCATTGATAGGAAAGAAAGGTTTTCTTTTCAGTCTGAATTGTGAAAAATTGAAAAATTGAAATAGAAGCGTTTTACTTGAATGATGTCCACGATACTTCTAGTGTATTTTCCTGCTCTATTAATGAGTAACTAGTCTTGCATGAACTGAGCAATTAAGTATTTTAAACCCAGACTGTTTATAGAAGTTAGACAGTAAAATCATTTAAACTGTTCTAAGTTCCATGAAAATACTCACTGTAAAAAGAGCCAGTCTTTTACTCTTGAGATATGTTTCCCTGCATTAGGAAAGGAAGCCACAATGTGAAAATAGGAGCTTTACACAAGTTCTCTGCAGTGCATCACGCCCTCTGGAACGTCTTAGGTCCCGGCGTGAACTGCCCTCTTCCTCTAGATTTCTTTGGACACACCTAGCTTAGGCAGCAGGAAGAAACACGGCAAAACAATTGTAGTAAGTACAGCGCAAGATTGTTCCTTGGGATTGGCTGTATCGTTCTGGTCAAACGGTCATCTTTAGATGGGTGCCCACAGTTCTGTGATGCAAAACCTTCTATTTTGCAGGAATTTAGAAGGAAACGTCTCCCTAAGAAGCTCAGCTGCTGTCTTTACTTATTGCAAATCAAGAGGCCTCTTTGCTGGCATATCTTTAGAAGGCAGCTGTTTGATCGAGAGGAAAGAAACTAATCGAAAGTAAGTGCAAGGCAAATAATTTTAATGGATTTGAAGAGTGTGTGATGAGAATAATACTTCGTAGATTCACACGGTTCTCGGGAGTGTGCAGAGAACCTCGGTACAGGCAAGTCTGCGGCACCATTTTTCCAACAGCATTTGCTCACTTTGTGTGTCTCCATCATATTTTGATAATTCCTGCAATATTTCAAAATTTCTCAGTATCATATTTGCCTAGTGGTCTGTGGTCAGTGACCTTTGCTGTTGCTGTTGTGGCCACATCTGTGTAGACGGAGGACGTCATCAGTACACGTGGCTCTGCCTGCTCCCTCTCCGTCTGCTCAGGCCTCCCCAACCCTTAGACCCAACAGTACTGAAATGTGTAACTCTGCAAAGACCTCTGCGTATTCAAGTGAAAGAAAGAGCGCCACGTCCCCTGTTTTTAATCAAAAACTAGAAATGACTGAGCTTAGTGAGGGAGGCGGGTCGAGCATGAAGCCTTTTGTGCAAAACAGGGAGCCAAGCTGTGAACGCAAAGGGAGAGGTCTGAAAGGAGATTAAAAGTGCTGCTCCAGGGAAGACATGAGTGGAAAGAAACTCAGACGACCTTTTTACTGACATGGAGAAATTCTGAGTGTCTGGAAAGAAGATCACGCCAGCCGCAGCGTTCCCTTAGGCCAAAGCCCCGCTGTTCAGTTCTTTGAAGGCTAGCAGGTGAGGCAGCTGCAGAAAGAACGTGGAAGCTGGCAGAGGCTGGCTCAGAAGGTTAAGCAAAGAAGCCGTCTCTGTAACATAAACATGCAGTGTTCCTCGTAATGAGAGATTTCGTGTTGCTACACTCAGCCTTTGTCTTTCTTCCATAAGCTAGAGAGCAATTTTGATTTAAGAAAGAAAGAAAGAAAGAGAGGAAGGAAGGAAGGAAGGAAGGAAGGAAGGAAAGAAAGAAAGAGAGGGAGGGAGGGAGGGAGAGAGATTTGGAAGTGTCCTGACAGGTCAAGAGAAACTTTAAACTGGAATTTGAAGAGGCTCCATGCCTGCCCGCTTGCATCTCTCATAAGCGTTCTATCTGAAAAAATCTTTTTCTTGCCTATCCACATAAATAAATAAAACTGGCATCTGGCTAATTTTTTCCAAAACTTTTTCCATATTTACACTAAAATATGCCTAATTTCCCAGAAAAAGTTAAAAAGCCAGGACTGAAAGAACTGCTTCTAGAACCTGGCAGGAATCCCACTAATTGTGCCCCTGACAGAGCTAATCCTGCTGGTGGTAGACACAGCCGCCAGCCACCCCGAGAGAGGTCACATTCGAGTCCACTGAGCCTGGCGACTGGCTCCACGGCCCGTCCAGCCGTATCCAGGCAAACCACAGCGACTAGAAAACAGGAGGGATGAGAAAGTAAGGTCTGCAGAACTCTTCCTCTTGCGAAGTCAAGAGAAATGTTCTCCCTTACGGTTTTATTAATTTGAAATATTTAAGAATGCTTTTAGAAATCTGTGATTCTAGGCCTTCCGAAGACTTTCTTGCTGAAGTCCTGGGTAGGCTGAAACAAACATACTTCTTAACCCTGTGTAGGCTCTCCAAACACCTAAGGCAAATCCTTCCATAATTTTGATACAATGAAACATTTTAAAGAAATTACAAAGCCATTTATGTCCGCACCATTTTTATATAAGAAACTTAAAAAGTGAAAACCTATGCCTGCTTGCAGGTATATGTGCATAAATGTTTATGTATATGTTTATGTATGTTCATTATATATAAATGCTACATATGTTTTTATGTATAAATGTATGTGTACTTGATGTGCTTTTATATTGTTGGGAGAAAGATGTAAATATCAAACTATGTGTGGTGGTTGCCTCTAGAGGAGAGCTTGGAGGGGAGAATTTGGGGGCTTAATATGTGCTATGGCTCATAGTCAGTGTCTGAATAGCGTATGTGAAATACACTCTATGAGTAAGTCACGCACCTACACGGGTGTGTGTCCTACATTTAACTCTAGAAAATATCCATGTCTGCAAAGACATGTTCTTAATGTGATGTTTCTTATTAGATTTTATTGTCAAGACATTCGAGCTTATGACATTTTATTTGGAGACATACCACGACCTGCTCAAGCAGAAGATCTTTATGAAGTTCTTGATTCCTTTACTGAAAAGTATGAAAGTGAAGGACAACGAATCAATGCAAGAAAAGCCGCACGGGAGCAGAGGAAGGCTTATGTAATGCCTGGTTTTTACTTTTTTCATAGTAGTCACAGCAAACGACTTTATATGGAATATTCTGTCCCTGATATCAGGTTCCTGATAACCCAGTAGCTTCCCTTGCAATTTCATTTACACAAAGTTCTCGTGACAATGTCAGACACCCTTGACAATCATCCGCAGATTTCAAAGAGAAACATGGTTTTCCGTGACTGCATTTCCGCAAGGATAGGACTTTACAGTAGTAATTAGTGACGCCGATGCCAGCTGCCGACCCCGGGGCTTTGACGGGCCAAGGGTGCTGAGGAGAGCCTTGCTCACCAAGTCCCACGGCACCTGTCAGAGTCGCATTCGCGTCGCGCCACCAGCATGGCGGTCAGAGGTGCTGACGAGGGAGCCTCCGGGTTAGAGAAGTGCGCCCCCTGCTGTCACCCGCATGTTGTCCAGTTCAACCAAATGTGGCCCAAATTGGTACATGTATTTTGTTAATGGGGCACGCGATAAAATTTGCCATGTACCTCAAGAGAGGGGAAAAAAAAGAAAAAAAAAAGCCTGATACGCCCCTAAGTAAAAACGGGGCTTTAAAGTCATGTACATTTTTTTGGTTCCTTCCAGGCTAAAGAATTGCCTCCAAAACCGTTGTCAAGACCTCAGCCATCGTCTGCGCAAGCCCAGCCGAACTCTGGCCCTCAAAGTAAGTGCTTTCCTTGCGATTCAAGTACAGTCATAACTAAGTAATTATGCAATACTGTGAAGAAGTCAAGTTACATTAAATAATAGCTCTAAAGTTGTAACTTTAGAGTCAAATGGAATGTCTAGTGAGTATTAAAGAGGGAAAAACAAATGCTCGGCCTCTTAAACACACAAGGCAAATTCTCATTCCTGTAATTTGTGAAAACTTCTGTTCTCATTCAGAAAATTCTCTTACCAGTTGACAAAGAGATTTATCTTTAAAGTTTTTCTTTTTTGTCATTTCTCCCCAAGGCTGTTATCCTGCCGGTTTGAAACGGAAACAAAATAGGCCATTTTCCTCATATACGCATAGATTTATATTTCGGAATATTAATTTTACCATACGTACTTGGGACCTCGGGGTTTCATAAGGTGGCTTTATAAATTTATAAGGCACCAGGTTTTTGGCCTTTACCCCTCTTTCCATCACTAATTTTTATGACAGTTACTATTGGAATTCTGCTTTTCTTATGTAGCAATTACCAGTAGATACCAATGTATTAAAGTAGACAGTTTTCACATAACAGTAACTGTTATGCAAGCGGTGCTGCACCGTGGCTTCTGACAGAAGAATGATGACACCGACTTATATTCCACCTTTAAAGAGCTTTCTGTCCCGGAGCAGGGACAGCGTGTGCAGAAAAGTAACTTCAGTTACTGGAAGGAAGCACAGCCGACACTGATCGATGCAGGGGCTTGGGCGCCAACACCCCGTGGTCCAAAATCTTTATGTAACTTTTGACTCTCCCGAAACTTTCCTAAGAGCCCACTGCTAACCAGAAGCCTTACCAATAACGTAAACAGTCAATCAACACATATTTTTTATGTTATATATGTTACATACTGTGTTCTTAAACAGTGTAAGCTAGAAAAAGGAAATGTTATTACCATATGTTTACACTGTCTGTTTACAACACAAATTGACTGTCAGTACCTACATAATAGTGTCTCATATGATACAAAACACTGTAAATATTACATGTATTAGTAACACTAGACATAAAAAATGAAAACCTAATGTGGAAAAGAAAATTCGTATTTACAGGTATAATGATTCATGCATTAATAAAAAAAGCAGCAATATGATGGCTTCACGCAGCCTGGCCTGTGCACTAATGAGTGGTTGGTAGGGTTTTAGAGCACACAGAATTGCAGCCATTATTGATAAGATAGTATTAGAAACATGGGTACATTTTTTTAAAATACACTTAGCTTTGATGAAGAGTGATACACACACACAGAGGCATACTATAGAGCAGTGGAATTCGTTGAAAGCAAAGTTATAAAACAATAAGAAAATGAACACATTATTAATTTTATATCAAACATGCCTCACCTTATGCCTGTGTGGGGCCGGGTGTTCCACTTCTACACACGTCTTGCACATGATGAACACTTAGGTGAGGCTGGTGATGAACGAAGATGCCTCCTACTGTCACTAGAATTTTTTCACCCGAGGACACGCATAGACACAGGTAAGTGTATTGAGTGAGCGGCCTGATGATTACATCCTGTTCATTAGTGGAGGTGGGTCACTAGGATCCACCTGCCGTCCTGGTCACCCCGTGCTGAGCGGGCCAAGGGGGAGCAGCACGGGGCGGGGCTGCACTTGCTGTCTCAGGGGTGACAGGTGGAGGGGGCACGGGGCGGAGGGGCAGGAGAGGCAGGCGCGGGTGGCGCAACTTTATGGAAATACACTGTAGTTTCTGTCTGACTTTGCTGCTTTTCCAGTTCTCTAAAAATATGTCTCTGTGGTCCCAATCCTTATTCCACTGTTTGCTTTAGATTCACTGCCCATATACCATAGAAAGTCCATGCTGCAAAAGGAGTCAGACCCAGTCTTGAATAATGGGAACCCTCTCCCAGATTGTCTGGTGTCAGTTTGTCTCTGGAGCTGTTTCTGCGTCTCTTTCATCATCGTCTTGCGCTGGTTCAGGCGCTCATCTCCATCAAGTTGTTTTCTGTTAACTCCTCTGCTGTGGTGTCTGTCAGCTCTTGAAATTCTCTGAGATCCATGACCTGAAACCCTTCACTGCACCCCGCCTCACCCCCAGACTGCCCATCTTCTCTGCCATATCTATAAGCAGTTTCACCATTTTCTCGATTGCCTCTGTTGTAAACGCTCTGAAGGCATGCACATCTGGAACAGCTTTCTCCAGCAGGAATGTATTGTTTCAGGCCTGATGGCTTTCGTGACTTTGTATAAACCATGGCATGTTCTGCCAGGCTTTCGTAATGTCCAGTCCGTCAGCATCCTCTTCGTGGCACCAACAACCCTCTCTATAGGGCAGCGTGTGTAATGGGCGTCACCGGCCCTCGTGACCCCTGGCCTAGAGGCTGAAATAGAGATGTGTTTGAGGCCAAGTACACACCTGGTGTTCTACTCACGGGGCTCTGGGCGTTGCTGTGAGCTGTGGTGTAGGTCACAGATGCGGCTCGGATCCCGCGTTGCTGTGGCTGTGGTGTAGGCTGGCAGCTGTAGCTCCGATCCGACCCCTAGCCTGGGAACCTCCATATGCTGTGGGTGCAGCCCTAAAACTCTAAACGAACAAAAAAATAGGTTCTCTTGGGATATTCCTACCCTGCTCCCCACCTTGCCAATGCTTATTTCTATATTTTTATGCTCTGCTTAGGCCCTCGGCCTTCAGAGCGGTGCGCCTCTGCCCTGGGGTGCACGGAGGCTGGGAGGGTGTCTGTGGGCACAGGGAGTTTAAAAGACTGTTTCCCAGACCTCCAGCTTCCACGCCTGTCCTTTCTCGCAGCCAGTCTGGGTGAGAACATGACATGCAGGCTATCCTTTCACAGTAGTTTTTTTCACATTTGAATAAGAAAAGCAAACCCTGAACCCTCTTAATCATACTATACTACACTGTCCCCAAAATGGAAGGACAATGATCCAATTTGAAACATGGACTTTGGTGGTGATGCGGTTAGTAAATCTGATGATAGTAAATACTCTGTAGACTTTAGTTGACTCCTATTTTTTCTGCTTTCAACAAAACCGAAGGGGAACCTAACAGCATTGTTATCTGAATTTATAATAAGAATAGTAATTAATATTATCATTACATATTATTTTTTAAAATGTCATAGTTGATTTACCACCAAAATAAAAAGTTATAATATAATAGATTGTTAATTCTTAAGTACTATTTTATTATTTCTGTTTTGATGAATATCACTTTGTGATTTTTTTTTTAACCTCTATCTTGGAAGGGATAAAAAAAGAATTCTGTTACATAGCTATAAAATCTCTTTCTTGCCCTGTCTAGATTTTTTGTTTTTTGTCCGCTTTTTTTTCAGGGCCACACCCACTGCATATGGAAGTTCTCAGGCTAGGGGTCAAATCAGAGCTGTAGCTGCCGGCCTACACCACAGCCACAGCAATGCGGGATCCAAGCCATGTCTGTGACCTACACCACAGCTCACAGCAAGGCTGGATCCTTAACCTGCTGAGCGAGGTCAGGGATCGAACTCCTGTCCTCATGGGTACGAGTTGGATTTGTTACCACTGAGCCACAACAGGAACTCCCCTCTCTAGTTTTTATAAGAACCATTTTCCTTACCACCTACATCTTTAAGAAAGAACACTGAAATACAATTTTATGTTGAAACTATGTTATTCCAGACGTAATAGTCATCCTGTGTATATGAACTAATTTTTAAAAGTCTTGGGAGTGCCCATTGTGGCTCAGCGGAAACGAATCCTGCAGGTATCCATGAAGACGCGGGTTCGATCCTTGGCCTAGCTCAGTAGTTTGGGGATCTGGCGTTGCCGTAAGCTGTGGTGTAGGTCGCAGACACGGCTCAAATACTGCGTTGCTGTGCCTGTGGTGTAGGCTGGCTGCTGTAGCTCTGGTTCGACCCCTAGCCTGGGAACATTCATATGCAGCAGGTGTGGCCCTAAAAAGCAAAACCAACAAACAGAAACTTTTGGCCATCTTCTGAGATGCATTTCAAATAATTTTACTTTCATGTTTAATAAATTAGCAAATTCATAATATATTTAAAGTTTTGTACAGTGTGTACTAATAATGATTATAATAACTCAATCTCTAATAAATTATTTAATAGAGGATTGTTACATAAAATAAAATTTTAAAACTAAATGTATGTACAATTTTTTGTTGTAGAAACCCACCTAAAAGTACAATATTAATACGTTAGTAAAAAATCTTTGGGACAACTGGGATGAAAATGTGATTTAAAGGTTAAAAATGAATCTTATATAGTTTCCAATTATTAAAACATCTTGTTGAATTTCTTTAATGAATGATGATGGGTTCGGATTACGACCATATTTAGACCCTCCTATCCAGAAAGGGAAAGATGTGGTTATTTAAGTAACTGACATTGAAATATGCTAAAAAGTATAACCTTAAGCTTCTATTTAACAATGTTTGATATCAATTTAAAAATATACAAGTGAATGCTTGCTGTTTACATTTTTTTTTAGGGCCGCCCACACGGCTTATGGAGGTTCCCAGGCTAGGGGTCAAGTTGGAGCTACAGCTGTGGACCTGCACCACGGTCACAGCAACGCGGGATCTGAGCCGCGTCTGCGACCTACACCACAGCTCACGGCAATGCTGGATCCTTAACCCACCGGGCGAGGCTAGGGATCCAACCTGCGTCCTCACAGATATTAGTTGGATTGCTTTTCACTGTGCCACAACGGGAACTCCATTAAAAATTATTTTAGGTGTTGAGCCAGCAAGAATGTTTGAAAATCACTGGCTGGGGATTATAGGTTTTCTTATTAAGGTATTTTATGATCACTCTGGAAAACGCTGTTTGTGTTCTGGTGAGTGTGTAACTGCCAGCCTGTGGGGTGCAGCCCATGCTCATCTGGTCACGCAGATACCAGACGCTTGGCACCTGCCTCACATTTGCTCTGTTTTCTGTGTTTATCCGGGTGTTCCTCTTGATATAAGATGATAAAATAATGATATTTCTATCAATTACAGTGATTTAAAACATTTGCTTAACAAGATCTGACATTCTTGGGTACTTTATAAACTATAAACTGGTAAGTTCTCTAAATGTTCTCCCTCTTTTATTTATCCATTTACTTTTTTTCAGGTAACAGAAACGAATATAAGCTCTATCCTGAACTTACCAGCTATCATGAGAGAGCTGGTAAGTAAAAAAATCTGTTTTGAAAATGATTCATAACTACCTTATAATCAAAAACTTACTAATTAATCCGGCAGGTTGGAACATAGGTGGGAAGTTCCCTTTTTCTTATAGGAGATCTGCATTATTTTGAGAAGCACTTCATTAAAGTGCGCTCTGCACAGTTAGGCTGATTGGACTTGCTGAGATCAGCGACGGGCTGAACTTGCTTGGGGAAGGGCCCCTTTGGGACTCAGAGGGATAAGGGGCGTTGGTACAATTGAGAAGTCACTGTGTGGAGCTCCCGTCGTGGCGCAGCGGAAGTGAATCCGACTAGGAACCATGAGGTTGCGGGTTCGATCCTGGGCCTTGCTCAGTGGGTTAAGGATCCAGTGTTGCTGTGGCTGTGGTATAGGTCGCAGACGCGGCTTGGATGCTGAGTTGCTGTGGCTGTGGTGCAGGCCGGCAGCTGTAGCTCCAATTAGACCCCTAGCCTGGGAACCTCCATATGCCGCGGGTGCGGTCCTTAAAAAAAAAAGAGAGAGAGAGAGAGAGTCACTGTGGATCCCCCAGGAAGGCCTTGGTAATGTGACTCTAGAAACTAGAGTTCCTTTTCTCAGATTTCTCCAAAGTCTGTACCTGCAGTCCAGGTGCCTAATAAATGCCATAAATATCTCTTTAAAAGCAAGGTGGAAAAATGTTTAATAATAAGGGGAAAAAAACGGGGGCCCTGGAGACAGCGGCTCAGGTTTGCACCCAGCACTCCCACTCTCCAGCCGTGTGTCCACAGGTGACGTTACCTCCCATGGTTGGCCGGTTGGTTGGGTTGTGTTTTTATATTTGAGGGTAGCACAAGTTAAATGGTATGAACATTAGGTACCAAGTTATTATTTGTATTAATTTATTTTAGTCCTTTCTTAAAATACAAGGAATTTTGAAAAAAATGCATGTGAAGATTTAAAGTCTATTTTAAAAATAAATCTTACTTTAAGTTACTGTGGGTTTTTTCAAAAAAGCAGCTGTGAAACCAGCTGAACTTTTCCCAAGGACTTCCCTACACCCTGGTCTATCAGCCTTGCATAAAAAAGCACGTGTGAGCAGGACATCCGGCGCCCACAGGCCGGCTAGTCAGCCCCCGGCCGCGGGTGAGCCGCGATCCCAGAGGCACAGCCTCCAGTCTCGGGGTCTCACGTACTCCTGTTTCGCGCCCTTTGGAAGCTCAGGCTGTCCAAGCCTCCGCCTCTTCGGCCATCACTGAGAGCCTGTCCCCCTCCACCAGCATCCGTCACCGTCTCCTCAGCCACCCTGTGGCTGGTGGTGGCAGCTGGGCACTGCGGACGGCTCGGCGGTGCCTGTGGACTAAGCCCTCCCCGGGTGGGTGGTGCCCCGCCGCAGCTGTGACAACCACACAGGCCCCAGATCTGCCTTTGAGAACCGCTGATCTGTCAGCCTGCCCTGCCGGCCTCGTCCTGCTCATCCACCGCTGACATTCACACCCTCCGGAGGACGGGGTCACCAAAGTTACGGCCCCCACACGTGGCCTGGGGGGACGAGGGTTCCAGGATCAGGTCAACCACCCAGCCCCTCACGGCAGTAAATGGGAAACAGAACCAAAGCTGTGTTCTCTTACTCCTGGTGCCTTCTTAAAGGGGACCTTCCGAAGGCTGAGATTCTGCTTCTGACTCGTGTCTGGGGTCAGATGTGTTGGCAACATCTGGATTCCATTATGCAGGCTCCACAGAGAAGGGAAGTAGCGACTTGCTAATTATGAGCCTCAGAGCAGCTGCCAGTCACCAAAGCTGATTGTAATCTGTTTCCTGTTAAGTGTAGCCCTGATTTGGGAGGGGGAAATTACCTCTGTTTGAATTAAACTTGAATATTATGGTGAAAATGATCAACTGCTTCAGAGACCCTCCAGATTTGTTTTAAGTGCAGGAACGTAAAACCTGAAGGTGTGCCTCGTTCAGAAGGGAGAGCATCGGAGAGCTCCGGCTGCACTAGTCCCTGGGGCTCTGCCTCACGATCTCCAGGCCGGTCTCCCTTCCTGGAAGGACATATCCCCTTGGCCCACCTTTCTTATATTTCCTTACGTCCGTCCCTGCAGCCCACGGAAGTTCCTGGACTAGGGCTTGAATCAGAGCCACATCTGTGACCTATGCCACAGCTTGAGGCAACACTGGATCCTTGACCCACTGAGTGAAGCCAGGGATCAAAACCACATCTTCAGGGACTCTATGTTGGGTTCTTAACCTGCTGAGCCACAGTGGGACCTCCTTGGAAGTGAGGAACTAACGGGAGCTGCTCTCATCTGCGCTTGCCGAGTGTCACCTGTTACACGGTGCTCATCACTCCCGTGCATCTTGATTTTCTAGCTGGTGTTACAGGTGTGTACCTGCACGGCAGCTAAGAGGGCCATGGCTTCCAGAAACATTCCCTGATATCCACAAGCAATCTTTTTACTTGCTTCTTGCTGTTATCCAAAATATCTGGGAGGCAAGAGGGAGGAAGATGAGTTACGTAAGGGTTTTCTTTAAGTTGGATTAATTGACAGTGAACTTTATATGTGGAGATCATAAATATAATTGATAAGAAAATAGTTTTCAGAATGATTTCTCTACCATAGAACAGCATTCTGCTCTAATGACACTGAGCACGAGCCACGTCCCATCACAGTGTGTGTAGTGCTGCTACTTTTCGTAGAACATGGTAACCACTGATCATTAATGCGGGTTAGTAGTCATTTAACTGGTTTTGTTTTATCCAGGCTATCAAAATTTTGTTCTTTTAGTGACATACTTTTAATCTTATTTCTTGAAATTAATAGGATAAAAGTAAAGACAGTATAAAATATAAAAATATATTGAGCGCTCTTTTATGGAAACAGCTACACCAGCGATATCACTAACAGGGTCATGTTAGCTATCATTACGGTTACCTCTTTAGGAGAACTCCGCCTCACCGACGTGTTGCACGGAAGTTCTGTCGCACCGTCTGTGTGAGCTGCAAATTCAGTGCTTTGGTCAACGTGGTTTAGAGTGTTGACTATTTTCATTTCTTACTGACAGGCCAAGGTCATTTTATTTTTTATTATAGTATTAAGGCTCAAATAAGCCACTAGACTGAGAGTTTGGTTATTTATATTTTCAGTATATCTGTACTTAGATGCATTTAACAAACATATAATTGCCTAATTTATGCACAAAATTCTATGAACTATGAAAATGCTGAATTCTATGTAGCTGTGTACATAGAGAGTATGTTTCTTCACATTTCCTATGATGTTAAACATTTTATAACATTTAATGTCTCTTACTCGTGTCATCCTCTCAATTCTCTAGGTGCTTTTACCCAATTTGTGTTGAAGCTCTGGTTAAACTCATGTAGACATGCTTCTTGATGTGCTAATTTGCATTCCATCTCTCTGCTGAGAGGAATGATCAAGGAAGTACAGAGATGGAAACAGCTGTGAAAGCCTAGAGGGATGTAATTGCCTGCTGATGACACAGGAAGTACCGTTCGAGCTGGAACTGTCAACATCAGTGACCACAGAGCATTGTTTTTAAATTGAATCTTTTATGATGCAGTCAGGAGCATAAATATCAGCTTTTATCTAATAGCTATAATTCATTGAAGCTACTGTAACTATTCTATTAAAGTGGGAAAATCTTAATTGTATTTTTTATAGATTAGTCAAATTTAAATAATTCGCATTACCACAAATATTTGCTAAACACAAATTTAAGTACATAATAACTTGCAGTTTGACTCGTGTGGATTTAGGAAATGTTAGTACCAAACATTTGCTCTTTACAAAGAAGAAAAATGTAAGATTAATAGCATGTTGAAAATCACACAGACCAAGTCTTTTTGAGTTGTACTGGCTGCAAGACATCAGAACACCAGGCCTCAAATGGTTGATTTCTATCTTACCTGCACAAATTTCCAGTTTTTCTCATAAACATGTGAATGATTTAAATCCTTTCTTCTTGTTTTAGGCAATTTGAACCAACCCATAGAAGTGACAGCACTATATTCTTTTGAAGGACAACAGCCAGGAGATTTGAATTTTCAAGCTGGAGACAGAATCACAGTTATATCAAAAACAGATTCACATTTTGATTGGTGGGAAGGAAAGCTTCGAGGTCAAACTGGCATTTTTCCAGCCAACTATGTTACCATGAATTAAAGTTTATATTATTTTCTTCTTTGAGAATTACAAAAAAATTATTTCTACACTGGCAGGATTTACTCTTCAGTCAAACAATGTTTAATATATATTTTAAAATACTTCTGGTTATTCCACAAACTTTAATCAGTATGTAAAAGTTTTCAGTATTCTAAAATAAATAAATGGCTAACTTACCTCTCTTTAAATACTTTCCATTGGGAGTTCTCGTCATGGCTCAGAGGTGACGAACCCAGCTAGTATCCTATCCATGAGGACACATGTTCAACCCCTGGCCTTGCCCAGTGGATTAAGGATCCCGTGTTGCCATGAGCTGTGGTGTAGGTCGCACACAAGGCTCAGATCCCACATTGCGGTGACTGTGGTGTAGGCCGGGAGCTACAGCTCTGACTCGACCTCTAGCCTGGGAACCCCTAGCCTGCGGCCCTAAAAAGGCAAAAAAATAAAATAAAATAAATACATTCCACTAATTATTATCATATATATTATTTAATAGTTAATATCCTCCAATTTATATGGTCACATTTCTTCTGTGTTCATTTTCAAACTTCATAAGCATTTGATTTGATATGTACATGGTGGCTTTAACTTGAGAATCTTAAGGAAAGGGGTGTAAATATCAGTTCATATATTTGCAAAGTGAGGAGAAAAGACGAAAGCAGCTTAAATGGGGGTATTAAGTAATACTTGGAGTCATAGGCATTAACTAGAATATTAATCCTTAATGTTATCTCCATACCTTCAAAAATTGCATATGTATGTGTATATTAGAAACTATTACACTGTAATTTGACTTCTATGCATTAAAAAAAAGATATCTGTTACCTTTCCTTCTTTATGTGGTTGTACTTGTTCATTTGTAGCCTAGAATAAACTCATTAAACTTATAATAAACTGATGGTTCCTGTGTCCCTACACAAGTGTTCTTTTTTAAATACTTAATTAATGTCTTGATTTATTTTCTTTTTGTAAAGTAACCAGAAGTCTGTTGTTGGTCTGCAGATTAAAACCCAACTCAATGATGGTACTAACTTCTTTTTTTTCAACTTAATTAACATATTATTGACCAAAAAAATGTAAATTATTTAAAGGGCACAACATGAGTTGAAATGCATATATATATTGTGAAAGGGTTCTCAGTTTATTAACACACCCATCATCTCTCATATTTTGTTTACCCCCCCTTTTCTTGGTGAGAATAACTAAGTTCTACCCTCTTAGCAAATTTCCTTTACACAGTGCAGTGTTATCAGAGTCGCCATGCTGTGCATTATATCCCCATGACATATTTCTTTCAGAAACTGGAAGTTTCTAAACTTTGACCAGAATCTCTTAATTTCCCCTACCTCCCAACCCTGAACTACCTACCAATCGACTCTCTGTTTCTGTGAGTTTGGATTTTTTAGATTCCCATATGAGGTCATATAGTATTGGTCTTTCTCTGACTAACTGATTTCACTTAGCACAATGCCCTCAAAACTCATCCATGCTGTTGCAATCCCAAGAGTTTCTTCTCCTTACATGCATCACATTCTCTTCGTCCATCCATCTATTTGTGGACACCTAGGGTTTTCTACACATAATAACATACCATCTGCAAACAGACATGGCCTTACCTCTACCTTTCAATCTGCATGCCTTTCTCTCTTGTTTATTTCCATTTTTTTTTTTTTTTTTTGGCCTAATTTCTCTGGCTGAGGCTTCCTGTACTTTGCCCAGCAGAAATGGTGAGAGCGGCATCCTATTTGTTCCTGATCTTGGAGGGACAGTTTTTACATCTCCACTACTGTGCTGTTGGATGTGGGCCAGCGTTGTCTGGGCATGTTGTTCAATCTCCCATAAGTCTGGTTTCAAAACTTTTTGAGTCTGTTTCCGCTTTGTAAGTTCTTTTTTATCATTTTCATTGGAGTCTACATATTAGTGATCTCACATGATATTTGCCTGTCTGACTTACTTCACTTTGTACAATAATTTCTAGGTCCATCCATGTTGCTGCAAATGGCATCATATGTCCTGTTTTTAAGGCTGAGTAATATTCTAGTCTATAAATGTACCCATCTTCTTTATCCATCCCTCTGTTGATATGCATCTAGGTGCTTCGTGTCTTGACTGTTGTAAACAGTGCTGCAGTGAACACCGAGGTGCTTGTGTCTTTTCAAACTATGATTTTGTCCCGATGTATGCCCAGGTGTGAGATTGCTGGATCATACCATCATCGTTTTCTGGCTGTTTTGTAATCCCTGTGTTCCTATCTTTCCTTCTTGCTCTCTTTCTTTGTGATTTGATATTTTTTGTGTCAGTATGCTTAGATTCCTTTCTCTTTACTTTTTATGTATCTACTGCAGATTTTTGCTGTGTAGTTACCATGAGGCTTACATAAAACATCTTATATATATATTTTTTTTTAATCTTCTTAGGGCTGCACCTGTGGCATGCAAAAGTTCCCAGGCTAGGAGTCAAATTGGAGCTGCAGCTGCCGGCCTACACCACAGCCACAGCAATGCCAGATCTGAGTTGCATCTGTGACCTATACCACAGTTTGCAGCAATACCAGATCCTTAACCCACTGAGTGAGGCCAAGGATTAAACCCACATCTTCATGGATACTAGTGGGATCTTAACCTGCTGAGCCACAGTGAGAACTCCTAAAACATATTTGTAACAGTCTGTTTTAGGCTGATAACAACTTAGTACATACATTAAAGCTCTACATTTCCCCCCCCTACATTTTATGTTTTTAATGTCACAGCTTCTCTCTTTTACCTGTATACTCACCAAGAAATTATTGTGATTGTAGTTATTTTAATGCTTTTTTAACCTTTATTCTAGATTTATAAGGGATTTAACCACCACCATGATTGTGACAGGAGAGTATTCTGAATTTGGCCCTAGACTGCTGTCACAGCTTCCAGTCTGGATCCCTTACTTCCACACAGCAGCCAAGCAACCCTCACACTCCAGGTTTTCATCCTGCTTTGTGTTCTTACAGTCTTACATTATGTATGTGTTGACCTTTTTTATAACATAACTGTTAAGACACAGTAAAAGATAATAAATATCTACATTATTATCACTCTGAAAGAAATAATTCAAAGGTAATTGAATTTTCTAATCTAATTAGAAAATTAGAATTCTAATTCAGAGGTAATCATCATCCTGGATTAGCTGTTTATTAGTTCCATATACTTCTATATATTTTCATTATATATGTATGTGTCACTATGCACTATGTGGTATTTTCACACATACTTGTGAGCTTACAAAATTTAAACTTTTAAAGTTATAAAAATGATACAATGAATGCATTCATTTGCAATGGAATTATCATAAATTATGATGTATACATTTAAGGAATTAAAAGATATGGTGGAGAATTTCAGCTAAGTTGATGCTATAGGAGAGAAAAATGGAAAAAAAAATGTATCTGAAAAATAGAATAGACCGGGAACACAATAATGGATTTAACAGTAACAGAGACACAACAGAAAGAGAACCACTGAACTGAATGTGGGTCTAAAGCACAGAGAACTGAAAGAACTGAAACTACAGGGAAGGCTTTCTGCTCATTTTTCCACAGTGATGGGATTACAAAATTTTACGGTATTTTTAAATGTAGCAGGACTTGGAATTCTTTTTTTTTTTTTTTTTGGTAGATTTCCCTAGCTGTTCTTTTGTTTATTTTCACATGTGAACTTAAGAATAAACCATCTCCAGAAATTCCAATCGTGGCTCAGTGGAAACGAATCCGACTAGGAACCATGAGGTTGCAGGTTCGATCCCTGGCCTCACTCAGTAGGTTAAGGATCCAGCATTGCTGTGAGCTGTGGTGTAGGTTACAGATGTGGCTCAGATCCCACGTTGCTGTGGCTGTGTCATAGGCCGGCAGCTGTAGCTCCGATTAGACCCCTAGCCTGGGAATCTCCATGTGCCGTGGGTGCAGCCCTAAAATGACAAGAGACAAAAAAATAAAACAAAATAAAACGAATAAACCATCTCCAGAAAAAAAGACATTTTTTAAAGTGAGATTGTGGCAGATTATACTAACAATACGTATATTAACATAAGGAAAATTGCCTTCCTTATGATTTCAGCTGGCAAAGCAAGGATAATGAATGTCTTCCTATTTGTTCAAGTCTAATGATGTTTTTAGGAGTGTTTTAAAGTTTTTCACATGTAATTTTCATATTTGTTGTTAAGTTTACATCTTGGCATTTTATCATTTTTGTGGATATTTTAGTTTTGCATTTACCACTTTAAATATCTCATAATCTCACTTGTTTACATGTCTCCCCTTTCAACAAAGGTCCTTGAGGAAAAGACCAAGTCTCATTCAACTTTGTATTTTCAATGTCCGGCAAAATGCTCTGTTACTGAATGTATTTCCATTTCTCAATTTGAAAAACATAGAAGACACCGGAAAATTAAATAGTTTGCCAAGTGTCAGACTCTAGAAAAGAATGGGAACTTAAAATACACTCTTCTGAGTCTGTAGAAATAGTCTCTGTTTATTGGAAGTAAACAAAATCCTCCAACCATTGTTTGTATATCATAAGATATTTGTTTTACATTTAAGGCTTCACTAGTAGTTAGCTTTTGTAAAAAAGATCATTTTTTCTTTTTCCTTTTTTTTTTTTTTTAGGGCCATACTTGTGGTATGTGGAGGTTCCCAGGCTAGGGGTTGAATCAGAGCTGCAGTTGCCAGCCTACACCACAGCCATGCGGGATTGGAGCCACGTCTTCGACCTACACCACAGCTCACAGCAACACCAAATCCTTAACCCACTGAGCGAGGCCAGGGATCGAACTTGTGACCTCATCGTTCCTAGTCAGATTCGTTTCTGCTGGGCCACAACGAGAACTCCAGATAATCATTTTTTTCTCATCCAAAATGCTCATGAGCATTTCTTTTCTTTTCTTTTTTTTTTTTTTGCC
>PVHT021183521.1:810018-901623 GCA_004024745.2 Catagonus wagneri | reverse complement strand
GGAACTCCATCGTGAGCATTTCTTTAATATCATCTACGATTTGGAAATTGTATCAACTTTCAATTAAAATTAAAAACAGTTTTTAAAAAATGCTAGTGGTCTAAACACTTTCTGAGTTTTGTCTTTTGTCATGGAGAGTATTTTCCATACACTCTCTCTTTGATTTCAGTATTTTCACTTTCCTGCATGCTTGACTATTTACTCTAGGTCACACTGAGCCGTCTGGCTTTGAGACTCAGCACTATATCAGAGGGCCTCTGACAAAAGACTGAAAATCTGAACACCTACGCTCAGTGTTTCCAGTATCATCAGGCCACTTCTTTTGCGAGTCTGTTCTAATTTTGTTTCAATGGGCTTGGAACAGGATTTTCTGGAAGCATCGCCTGCAGAGCCACGAACCCAACCAGTCAGACGGGGGGGTGGCGGCAGGACAGCAGGGACCACACAGCCCGCACTCGGGCAGGAGGACGTTTAGGGCCCCTGAGCCAAGGGATCCGGACGGGGAGAGCCGTCCACGCTAGAAGTCAGGCCATTCTGCCGTAGAGTGGGGCACGTTTTAAATCTGACTGAGACAGAGAATTTAGGGGATGGTCCCTCTTCCCAGAAGTTTGAAATGTAAATACTGGCCTTGGTCAGATCCCTGATGATTGGCGTGGTTTCGTGGGTAGGCAGTGGGCTTTGGGGGGTTGGTGCTGTGTCATGGCGCTCAGACACTTACCTACTGTACACTCCTGAAGACACCGGCTCGACAGGGCTTCAAGGAGGCCTCTGGGAGCAGGGCCAGGCCCCTGGTCCCGGGGTGTGTTTAGGGTTCGCTCCTTCCTCTTGGGTCAGTCCCAGCTGTTTTCATGCAACTGTCACATTACAGTGCACACCTTTCTCCGTGAAAATGCACAGATTTATTTTTTTTTAGCTAAATAGAAAATTGAGTAAGTAATCTTTATGTTGCATAATGAAAAGCCTTGCACTTACCAACAAAATGTGCTTCTTTACTAACAGCAAACCCATGACTCCAGAGCCTCCCTCGCAATCAGATTTGCCCAACAAAGGTCATGATAAAAAGGAAATGAACAGGGCAGTGTCTTCTATATGGATATAACAATTCATTCCCTGGCTTAAAAGTAAAAAATAAATTTTACAGAATGACAAAGAAAATCCAGCCCATTCATTAAAGTAAAATGCACTTGTAACAAATGTACCAGACTAAGGCAAGATGTTAAAAATGGGGGAAACTGGGGCAGGGGTGAAGAGGGGTTTGGACACTCTCCATACCAGTAGCTTAGTTTTTTCCTATAAACCCCAAACTGCTCAAAAAATAAAGTCTTCATTTCAAAATTTTAGTAGCTGGCGAAAAAATAATTTCCATTTTTATACGACAGTATAAGCCCTTGTTTTCAAGATTCAAATATCACTCTATTTATACCATGTAATTTAAGCTTTTCAAGAAAATCGGAAGTTACAGGCTGAGAATATTCTGGGAGAAACGACCCTATTTATTCTTCTCATAGGCAGGAACCCTCGAAGGGCGCACGGACAAAAGCAAGGGTTTTGAACATGGATCCGTAATGGAACTTCTGGGTCTCAGTATTGTTTTTCATATCCATGTAACAAGTTTTGGGGAGGATGAAACCAGCTAAGCAGCATGGAGCCGGGAAACCTCTGCGGAGGAGGGAGAGCGGAAGCTGGGACGGCCGGCGGCACCAGCTCCCCCCTCCGATCGCCCGCCCCACTGGCCACCCGAGGACGCCTGAGTTTTCCCAGGTCCTGCTGGACCCAAGGTAGGAAACGTGCTTGTAAGGCTTTGAAAGGCGATTTCCCACAAGCATAGGGACAATGGAAAATGTCTTGAACGGCTATTGTTTAATTTCACACATACTTGAAGAACTTGCTGCCGAAAGTGCCCACTGAAATCACCCAGCAGCCAACTGATTACTGCGTGGTGGGGGCACTGCCCCCGGAAACACAGAGCTGTGATTCTGGTCACCCGGAGGAGACGGGGTTCCGCTGGCAGGCAGGAGCCAGTCTCCCCCGGTGATGCTGTCCACACCTGTCTCTGCCGGGCCCTCCGTGGCAGGAGTGAGCCCGGACCTAAGCCTGCAGCCTCTGGATCAGCCCCCAGGACTGGACCTCAGACGCTGTCCTTATCCTTCCTAGGACTCAGCTGCCTAATGACTGATGGCCGTGAGGGGCACTTGGGACGTGCCCAGCATGTGAGGCGCTCAGTAAATATGATCAATTACTGGTCTATCCTTTGCAACCAGAAAAGTCTCTGACTGACACAGTGGCCTAACCGCCGTTCCCAGTTAACTGCTGGTGCTCACAGTTTAGATAAGACATGACAGAAAGGGACAAAACAACTCCCTCCTGCTCCAGAATGTGTTGCTGCTGGTACACTGGTGAGGAGCCAGCTCCTTGGACGCTGATGGAGAGGTTTCCTCGAGGCCTGGTGTTCACAACACTTCCTCAAAGCAAAGCCCCGCGAAGCCTCGGTCCTTCACAGTGTTCGTTTCTTTTTCCTTTTTTTTTTTGTCTTTTTGCCTTTTCTAGGGCCGCACCCGCGGCATATGGGGGTTCCCCGGCTAAGGGTCTAACAGGAGCTGTAGCCGCCGGCCTTCGCCACAGCCACGGCAACGCGGGATCCGAGCCGCATCTGCAAACTTCACCACAGCTCATGGCAACGCCGGATCCTTAACCCACTGAGCGAGGCCAGGGATCGAACCCGCAACCTCATGGTTCCTAGTCGGATTCGTTAACCACTGAGCCACAACGGGAACTCCCACACAGGGTTCATTTCTGTGGGTGCCTCCCTCCCCTGCCGGGTGAACCCTGAAGGAATGAGGCGTCAGCACAGCGGCCTCACGTGCGGCTCTGTTGGCACCTCCCCTTCCGTTTACATGACCTGGGCTGGTTAGAGCTGCAAGGTGGGGCCAATCCCAAGGCTAAAAGCAGGGGTGGTTTTCCTGGCTCTTTGGAGCTTCCTCATTAATGGGTCACATGGGAACCAACTCACGTCGTCAGTCCACAAGCTTATGAGCACCTACTATGTTTGGTGTCATCTGCAGTCCTGGGCCTTCCTAACAGAGCAGCACAATTCCAAAGAAAAATAAACAGCTGCCATCATTTCAGACAGTCATAAATGCTATGAGGGAAACAAAGCTGAGTTCTGGAGTAGGGAGGGGGGTCTTCAGTTGGGTGCCGGGAGGTCTGAGACTGAGGGGAAATGTTAGTGAGAAGTAGAAAGTGAAGAGAAAGCATGGCGATGTCCGCGTGAAGGGTAGTGATTAATCAACTCGTCCCACCTGCCTTCAGTCGTCAAGGTTGCTGGAAGTCTTGCCTGTCCTGCGAGCAGTGCACAGCCTAAACCATAAGATGTTTGTGCAGGTGGTTTTCTGGGAACATGGAGTCACCTCTCTGTATTTCGAGCGGCACTGGTCAAATCTAAATGGACCACCAGCCCTCCAGCTGGGCTTGCCAGAGTGTCTGCTCAGCGACCTTTGATGTCAGAGCGCTGAAAATCCCACCCTCAGTTAGTGCTCAGCTACCCCACTTGGAATGTGTAGAGGCCTGTGTCTTAGTTACACCTGCTCACAGCAACAATTCCAGCCCCTTTCCCCCGTCACCTAGTAAACGCCAGCGCTGAAATGGTCAGATGTGACTACAGAAGAAGCTTAACGCCAGCGCTGAAATGGTCAGATGTGACTACAGAAGAAGCTTAACGCCAGCACTGAAATGGTCAGATATGACTACAGAAGAAGCTTAAAAATATAAGCAAAGAGACAAAGGAGGTGTATCTTAAAATGAAACTAGTAAAACTTCTAATAAATGAGAAATGTAATATTTGAAATTTAAAACAATGGGTGCATTAAGCAGCAGATTAGACACAATTGAAGATGAATCAGGAAACTAAAGGAGATGTCTAAGTGAGTTATTTGTCTAGTGAGACAAAAAGAAAACGTAAAATTGTGTGAGAAGTATGTCAGAGTGAGTAGGCTTAATATATGTGCTTAATGAATGTTTCAAAGGGAAAATGGAGACTAGGAACACGACACTATTTTAGGAAAATTTGCTTAGAGTTTTGAAAAGTCAACACTTGGCTCCAGGGAGCCTAATGTATTCTTAATATAACACAAGAGAAAGAATCAAAGCTGAAAAAAAAAAGGTGAGCCATCTCTCTTGACATGCAGTAAAAGGATTCCCCAGATGAGTCAGAAAGGTAAAAGCTAAAACTATAAAATTCTCCAAGAAGACATAGGAGGAAATCTTTGTGACCTAGGGTTAGGCAAAGGCTTTTTAGATGAAATGTTGAAAGTGTAATCCACAAAAACGAAAACTGATAAAATAAACTTGATCAAAATTAAAAACATCTGCTTTTTGGAATACACTTTAAGAGAATGAAAATATAAGCCACAGACTGAGAGAAAATATTTGGAAATCATATCGGATTTTATTCAAAATACGTAAAGTAGCAAAACTCAATAATAAGAAACAGAAGTCAATTAAAAGTGGAAGAAATTGGACAGTTTATCAAAGATATGCAAGCATCAGGTGAGCGTCGCGAAAAATGCCCATCATCATTAGTGATCAGGTGGTGACAATGAACGTGGAACCAATACAGTTAGAAACACGTGACGTTGCACTCAGACCCATCAGAATGACTAGAGTGATCGCACCGGCAGCACCAAATGTGGGCCAGCGGGGAGGCGCCGGGACTCTCCTCGCAGCCGCTGCTGGCAGTGTGAAAGGTGCCACCACCTGGGATAGCAGCTGACAATTTCATAAGCCACACACCTCCCATTCCTGCATATTTACTCCAGAGAAAGAAAGGGTACGTCCATACGGAGACTTGTACCAAAATGTTTATAGAATTTTTATTTTAACCAAGAACTAGGCAAGAATGTCTACGGTGAAAGAATAAAGATTCTGGTATATTCACACGATGGAAATAGAATAAACTATACACACATGCAACAACACAGATAAATCTAAAAAAACTGTCGCTCACAGTAAGTCAGACCAAAACGGTTCACGCTGATGACTCCATTCATAAAAACCTGTAGAAAATGCAGTGACCCGGAGCAGCAGAGGGCAGGGGAGTGGCTGCTGCAGACGAGAGTATCAGAAAGAGCAGGAGGGAGATTCCAAAATCCATACGAACCCTTAAGAGAATTACTCTTTTATGTGAATTTAATAGCGTTGCCCGCCCTCCACAGCCGTCCCTCTGCCTCCACCCTCTGGCCCTGCGCCCGTCCCCGCCCGCCTTCCCCCAGCGCTGTTTCTAGATCTTCTTCATCTCCACATAGTCTTGGTTTTCTGAGGACCCTGTTTAAAGTAGCAGCCCTCCCTGCCTCCCTCTGACTTGGGTTTCTCCACAGGACTTCTCAGAAATCTTCTTTGGAAAAGTGCTAAGGAAGAGGGAAGATGTTTTCTAATGTGGAAAAAAAATGTGAAATTCTATATAAATGACTAATTGTTTGAGAAACAGTACCTTAGGAGATAGAGGCACTCGCTTTTAAGAAATGTGGCGAGTTTCTGTGATTCATGTGATTCTTAAACCTGAAATTACCTGAGAAAGATGCTGCTACTGCAGTAGAATTGTTTAGGGAGATTTCATAAAAGCAAATTGTTAGGCCGGCGGAGACAGGAAGTGGCCCCCAAATGGCAAAGAGACCCCTCATATCAAACAGACCCCACGAGGAAGGACAAGCCTGCGCGGGAAGAGAGGCCGCCAGCCGCACCCGCGCCAACGGGCGATCGAAGCCACACCTACCCGGAAAGCCCCCAAACGCCTACCCCCGACCATTCACCTAGGGACACGGTGGTCCCTTGCCTAATTTGGCAAAGGCACTACCGGATCCAGACCCGGAACCAACAAGGCTTAAAAACCCCCGCGTTCCCAACCCGGGCGCGACTTCCCTGACTCCATGCCCGAGAGTCACGGAACCTCGCCCGGGAGCCAAGTTCTCCATAAATCATGATTGCCGCCTTTTGCATGTATCCCCTGCTCGTTTCTTTCTCCCCTCTTTCCGTGCTAAACCAATTTCTTACACAAATTACATAGATCAATGTGAAAGTCAGGTTCAGTGGTTCAGTGTTTCAGTATTTGATCTCTAATCTACAAAGCAATGCTATGTACAGGTAACAAAACATATCTTTAATTTAATTTCACCTACGTTAAATTGGGGGGACTTATAGATGCAATCTGAGAAATGCCATGCTACAGACTAACATTATGCTGTGGAAAACTGGAATAATAATTGCTCTTCCTGACCCTACTTCTACTCAAAAGTTTCATTAGCATGTTGGATTTTACTATAAAAGTCTTGGTTATTGCATTTTTAGATTAGGCAAGTTTGACAGGTATTACAAAAATATAAATGACAGTTCAGTATCTGAATGTGTTTACAAACTAAGTGAGAGGGCAAATCTAATTCAGTCCAGTTACATTAAGTACGAGCCTAGGCTTCTTTCCCTCCCTGTAACCCTCCCCCTGCCCCAAGCTGAATAAATACAATCTGCAAAGGGATGGTTTGAAAAAGCAAACATGACGATTCAAAAAATTCTGTACTCTTTTTTTTTTGTCTTTTTGCCTTTTTTTATGCAGAGCCGCACCCGCGGCATATGGAGGTTCCCAGGCTAGGGATCTAACAGGAGCTGTAGCCGCCGGCCTACACCACAGCCACAGCAACGCGGGATCCGAGCCGCGTCTGCAACCTTCACCACAGCTCATGGCAACGCCGGATCCTTAACCCACTGAGCAAGGCCAGGGATCGAATCCGCAACCTCATGGTTCCTAGCTGGATTCGTTAACCACTGAGCCACGAAGGGAACTCAAAAAAATTCTGTGCTCTTAAATCACAGTCAGTCTTCAACAAAACACCTGTCTTAGGCAAAGGAAAGTGGGGAGTCCACCCTCTCAGAATGTGCTTTCCTGTTCTTGGGACCTGAGAGACGGGAGTCAGCCTGACCCTCCCTCCCTGGGATTTTATCCTCCAGTGTCCAGTTGTTAAGTGGGCCTGGATGCTGACGGAATAAAGCACACAGATGAGAGTACGTGGGCATCTCAGGCGTCGCTGGGGTGCAGCCAGGCGAAGATGGGCCTGTCTGACTTGGAATCACCTGCAGCTGGACAGGTTTTGTGCTTGTCTGGAACACAACCTTTGTCACAGTGTTTTTGGAAATGCCTCTCAGTATACAAGAACCCAAACAAACCCCTAAAGTGCCATCTACCTTCAAACATCTGCCTCCAAAAAGAGGTTTTCCGCTAACTCTAACAGCAGTCTTTGGAGATCCACTTTGTAAATAAAGCGTCATTTTAAACAGTATTAAGGAAACATGAAAGTGACATAAAATGAGAGGAAAAGCTGTGCTGAACCAACTGTATTACAAGTGAGCAATTGGAGGGACAGGAGCGAGAAAGCTAACCTAAGTAAGTAACTGGCAGGATACTGGCCGGAAAAAAAATTAAATTATGCTCAAGTCCTATACTCTGGTTAGCAAATTTGTTCAGTGGTGTGGGATGGTGATTACAAAACGACCGTGTGGGACAGCACTTATAAGACAGCTGTGTCTAGCACTGAACACTAGGACTGAGCAAACGGGAAAGCACGCCGTAGACTATGAGAGCCATGCTTCTCGTCCTCAGACAAGAAGTTACAAGCACAGCAGGGGACAACCCAAGAACGAGCCCTTGGTTAGGGACTGGAATCAGAGGCATCAGTACGAGCTCAGAGTTTTTAACACACATCCCGGTAAATGGATACAGACTGTGCCCAGGGGTTAGTGACTCCAGGTATTTCGCAGAGCAGCCCCCCGAGAGGGCCCAGAACCAATGACAGCCTGGCTGCCACGAGCCCACCCAGCCCCTAGGTCCTGGTCTTGGAACACTATCAAAATATTCAGTATCAATAAAAGCAATCAGGGTTCCTTGGAGAACTGGCAGATTCCAGGGCTAGGGTCCAGAAAAATACTCCACGTGCCCGGGTGACCTTGAGCCAGAGAGCAGGAAGTGCTCAGAAAGTGGAGGGACCGGGTAGGACGGTCATGTTGGTGGCTGCGGAAGTCCTGGTCAGGGACCACGGGTAGAGGGGGACACCTAGGGGCCCTTGGGAGACCCCCGCACGATAAGAACGGCTCAGGAGAGCCCTCAGAGCGAGGCGGGCTGCAGGACTGGTGGAGGCTCGAGAACCGCCTCAGGTCGCTGGGGGGATGGGGTGAGGCCTGCGTTCAGGTTCAGACCCAGGGCAGGCGTTCGAGGACCGCCTGCTGCTGATGTGAGTAAGCACCGCGACAGTCCTAGTCTGACCTTATGGGGTCAAATCTCCCTTTCCAGATACCAAGGAGGAGCTACCACTTCAAGAAAGAGGAAGAGGCGGTACCCCCCCGCCCTGGACGGTAAAACGGAAACCCACCTAACCCCCGGGGCAGGTCCTCCTTGCCTGCCGGCTAGCATCTCTCACAAGCATCTGATCCTAATAAATCTGTTTCTTGCCTATCACTAGGTCTCTCGATGAATTCCTTCTGCGCTGAGGCACGAAGAACCTGAACCTCAGTAAATCCAGACACCAGGTGAGTGATTCTAATTTAAAAACCATGAGTTTGAGTCCCAGTCTGGGTTCTGGCTGGTTTAAGTCCCGGCTCATGGGTTCAGGTCCCAGTCTGGGCTTGGGCTGGGTTCGAATCCTGGCTCGTGGGTTCGCGTGGGACGTGTTGTCAGTTTCAGACGGATCGGCAAATGCAGGAAGGTCACAGAAGCTCACCTGAGCTTGAAAATCTGAGTAACAAAACAGTGAAAACTTTCTATTACAACCCAGAAAGTAGACGCCCATGGGTCCGCACTGAGGTAAGTAATTGAATAAAGACACGAATGGGGAGAAGGCCTCTCTTCCTCGGGGGAGAGTCCCAGTCGTAACGTCAAGAGAACCAAGGAAGTGGGGACCCTCCGTCAGAACGCCCCAGCTTTAACCCTCACAGGCAAGCTCCACTCTCAGAAGCAGAATTAGGGGCAAAGAGTTCACGCATGGCTTCAAAGTGTCTCCTCAAGATGGTGATTAAAAGGGAGAAACATCAGCCTTACAAGGGAGAAGGCCGCTAGACAGCACTTCCCAGAGTGAAGGGGCCCATATGCTCCATAACGACGTGTTGGAAAGGGGCCTACCCAGCACCAAGCAGCCTCGCCAGGAGGACTTCCCGGCACCCAGAGGCACAGAGAAGCTGAGAAGCGTTAGGCACTGAAGGACGGCAAGGAGTCACAGGGGGCATTGACAGAAAACAGGAAATCCAGCAGCTTCTTCGGGTTGTTAACTGATAGATACTAAGAGCAGAAGAAGGTGGGTGAAAGCTATGTGGAAAATCTATGCCGTATTTTTGCAAGTTTTCTGAGTCTAAAATTAAAATAGAAAATACACAATTGCAATTGACTAGTGCATAGAGGTTTTCTGTTTTTTGTAATAAGGTTTTCATGTTTTTTAGTGTTACTTGAATATGCCTTTAAGGCCCAGTCTCTCTCCATGGTCCTTTTAAGGGTTAGGGCTAAATTGCTGTGCTTGGCTGGGTCGCTGTTTTGTTTGGCTTTTCTGCATGTTTTTATATGAATGTTTACATTATTTCATAATTGTGTTTTTATTATCACAGCAGAACCAAACAGAGCTGTCTGTTTTCGACACAGTTCTTGTGGGACTACATCAGCAAAGGACGATGGAAAAGACGGTGGAAACGAAGGCAGAGGACTTGGCCTGAAATGAGGGGGCCTCACTGAGCTTAGCCGGTCACCTGGACATGCTCTGGGTCCGAGGCTGCCATGCATGGAGGACGCGAGATTTCTGGAAAGCTAACAGACTTGACATTCACTTGAAACGAAAAGAAATCGGTCCGGAGTGATTTTCCGTCTCCGCCTGGACACAGCTGTGCCGTGAACACACTGCTCCCTGTCCAGCTGGTTCTGCGAGCGGTTTCCAGACTCATCTGGTTTCCATGTGTGGGTAAGGCTCACGTTCAGACAAACTCTGCGGGGCCAGGTTAGTGTCTGATAGACAGACCCCTCCATCAAATACCGCCAGACCCTCAGTGGTCACAGTGTAAACCAACATGGCTTGGTACAGGACTAAGAAGAAAGTGATTAAAGAACTGAGTTAAAGGAGTTCCCTGGTGGCTCAGAAGGTTAGGGACCCGGCATTGTCATTGCTGTGGCTCGGGTTGAATCTCTGTAAATCTGCATACCATGGGTCTGGCAAAAAAAATTTAGTTGAAAACAATAATAAACAAAAATTTTTAAATCTCAGATAATTATTTTTTATATTAGTTCAAAAAGTTGAGCAGTGTTTTTTCTTTAATGCATTAAAATGTCCATATTTCCTTTAAGCTAGATAAAAATATTATGTGCATATTTCAGGTGTTATAATTTACCCGGTACTTTCAAAACCATCGTTCCTTTACTCCTCACAGCTGAGCGCAGTGTCACTGTGCTCATCTCGGGGCCGAGGAAACGGGGTGCCCTGCCCAGTGGCACATGGCTAAGCAGCAGACCAGAGCTCCACGCCGGGCGGTGTGCCGGTTCCAGGGCTACATGGAGGCTCCTCTCAGCCCGAAGGCTGCAGGGAACCGGCTGTCTCGCCCGCTGCCCTCAGCGGCCCACCACCAGGGGCCCTCCTACCCCCTTCCCAGGGCAGCAGCTGAGGTTAGATCGCCGAGCCCTGTGGTTTGACTCAGGCTCTGCTGCCTATGAGCTTCGTGATTTACGTAAGAGGCTTTCCATCAGTAAAATGGGTATGAATTAAGATAACGCAGGCAAGTAAGCTCGCTGAGCGCTGGGTACTTAGGAGACGCTCAGTGAGCATCGCTGAGATATCATTGTCGTGACTCTTGTCACGTAAACTCGGCAACCGGCCTGGTGATCACCACCGACCCATGGGCGCCGCGCAGGCACAGCTGGCTGCTCGGGTCTCAGTCACCCGTAGGGTCGCTGTGCTTTGTTTCGCCTTGACCGCTTTCTGGCCTGACCGTCCAGGAACATGAACGTGGGGGCCTGAGTGAGCATCACCACGCTGCTGGTTCAGAGGTCCCTGCACCCGAGGGCTCTGTGGGCGCCTTTTGGTGCCAACTGTAGTTTCTGTGGCGTGTTTACTGAGGACTGAACCATGCCTGTCACCGTCGCTGCCAGAGACTTTGTCATCGTGCCCCTGGAGCTTAGTGACTAGGACTTGCGGTGACTGCCAGCTGGTAAAGGCAATCTGTGTGAGCCTAGAAGTTTGCATGGTAAAGTTGTGTACCTACATACATTCAAAGACCGCTTTCTACAGAAATGTAACGCAACTCTTATTCGAGGTGTCTAATCAATCACCTATAATTCAGTCAAAGCGTGTGTTTATTGAATATAACCGCATAAATGGTGCCAGACACCATTTAATGCAGAGAATAAAAAGGATAGCTGACCCCCCCTCCCGTGTAGCAGTGTGGAAATTATTACTGTATTGGTGCAAAATAGAAGTTGCTGGCACTCTTGCCACTTTCCGGGGCCCAGGAGAACGGCACATGCGTGCATTAGCAGCAATGTTTGGTAAACTGACCCTTTCTGAGCCCTACTGGGAAAGAAAACTGAAAGTCATCCAGGTCCATGAGATCTTCGCAGACACCTTCCTGCCCCAGACACCTTGAAGCCAGGTGTTTCCTGCAGCCAAACACAAGCTGCGGGTAACAGTCTTTTTTCCTATCTGTGCGCTCCTGCTGGGCAGTCTGTGCCTCCCTCCCCCTCCGCCCTGGGTCCTTCAGGCGCACACCTTGGGTTGGCCAAGGCCCTGCCGACCAGAAGCAAGTCTGGCAGCCTGCATTCCAGCAGGAAGTTGAAAAACAAGACAGAGAAGTATGGGAGTTCCCTTCATGGCTCAGTGGTTAACGAATCCGACTAAGAACCATGAGGTTGTGGGTTCGATCCCTGGCCTTGCTCAGTGGGTTAGGGATCCGGTGTTGCCATGAGCTGTGGTGTAGGTCGCAGACGCGGCTCGGATCCTGCGTTGCTGTGGCTGCAGCTCCAGTTAGACCCCTAGCCTGGGAACCTCCATATGCCCTGGGTGCAGCTCTACATAAAGGCAAAGAGACAAAAAAAAAAAAAAGAGAGAAGTGAATCTATAAAGATGGGCGTCTGTTTAAGGAGCTCAGAGTGATCAACAGACTGGCAAGGCTGATTTTTACTTAGGGTTTCGGATTGTTGTCCCTGATTATTCTAACATGATCACATCGCCTTATTCCCACACAGAAAGTCCCAGAAGAGCAGTCCCCCTTCCGAAGACCTTGTTTTTCTGTGGTGCACCCATCCCTCCAAAGGCAGCCTTGACCTGAATTTATTTTTACGATTACATGCACGTTATCTACAAGAAACAAAGAACATGGGAAAGGATAAAGCTTAAAATAAACTAAACTGTGGGAATGCAGGCGACCCAGCTGGAGAGAAGAGACTGAAAGGGGAGGGCCAGCCGAGTCTCGGCGTAAGGCGCTCACGCAGCTGCCGGCCCACCTGCTGGAGGCCGGGACCACGGGGCGGAGTTGAAAGAAATTACTTTTCATTTAAACATTTAATGAATTTCAAAGTATGTGAAGCCCAGGGAAGAGCCAGCTGTTGTTGGCCATGCAGGTAATAGCATTTAACTTTTTAAGGCCTGAATTTAGGGTTGTGTTTCTCACGTCACGGCGCGATGTTGTTTTATTCACAGCCGTATGAACATGATATTTACCAGTACTGAGAAACTGAAATATGACTCCGCCATCACCATTATGATTACGACAACTAAATAACACAGGAAACTTCTTTTGATATATTGTTCAGAAAAAAATCAGGCCACACAATTTCACATTCATCGTGACGGAGGCGGTAAGACGTGTACAGTTTGGAGACCGGAGGGGAAATAAGGTGAGAGCCTGTCTATGTCAGGGTGCTGAGGCCATGCAATGAGATTTTTCTTTGTCCAACAATTTATATTATGTTTTATTTTCTTTGTATTCAAATACTGGCAGCCTGGTAGACGTGCGCTCAGGAGACCAGGCCTTTCCCACCTGTTTTCCCCAAAAAGAATGAGAACAGTCGCTAAGTGAATTGTAGGAGATTAAGGAGAAAAGAACTCGCTTCAGTTCAGGGAGAGGGGGTGTGTCTCCGGGTGTCCTCGGTGCCCACCGAGAGGTGTGGTCCGCGGTCTAAGGGCCTCGTGTTTCTAGTCATCCTGGGCCTCATGGGGTGGACAGTGTGGCGGCCACAGCCCTGAGCTGGGGGCCAGTCAGGCCGGGACGGCTGGGCTGAAGGCACCGAAGGGCGCTGACCTGCGGGGGAGGCCGCCCCAGAGAGCGGCGGCCTGAGGCGCTGGCCCGGTGCACTCGCAGAGTTTTAACCTTACTCATTCAAGTCGGTGCTGAGTTTTCCGTTACATGCTATTTGCAAAATTCCGCTGCGGGGCCAGTTCCTGCTTAGAAGGAGCCTAGAGGACGATTAAGAGCAGACAGTAAGAAGAGACCAAAACAAGGCCGAGAGGAGACTTGGAGGGGAGAGAGGCCAGGCCTCGCGTGGGGGCCGACGCCCAGCTGCCCGCCGGGAGCCGGAGAGGCGGAGGGCGCAAGGAGCGCGTTCTTTGAAAGACAGAGGACAGCTGGGACCGGCCCGCCTCCCTCTAACTCGGGCGTGAGGTCGGATCAAATCGTATTACCTCGAGCCCTCCAAATGTGCTTTAGTTGGTAAAAAACCTCGTCTCTAAAATTTCTTAAACAATGGGCATATGGAAATGTATCTCAATCAAAGAATCCAAAGGGAGGACGAAGTGAGAAGTTACTCATCGGAATATGAATAATAACACGAATGTCCAG
Organism: Catagonus wagneri; assembly: GCA_004024745.2. Taxonomy (NCBI): domain Eukaryota; kingdom Metazoa; phylum Chordata; class Mammalia; order Artiodactyla; family Tayassuidae; genus Catagonus; species Catagonus wagneri. The sequence goes on along the minus strand of PVHT021183521.1, from coordinate 887,784 downwards.
CCGTTGCACTGAGGCCCAGAGAATCACACAGGTCGCTCTTCGGAACAAGCCAAATAAAAGCTAAGCATGGGGCAACATATCATAATACTTAAAATAGAAGTGAAGTAAATACCATACGGAATGTTTCTTCTAAGCAATAATTAAAATGAAGTAAACATGACATACGTATGAAGGAGAACTGGAGCAGAGCGTGGGAAAAGGCAAACAGAGGACTCCTCGGGGTAAGGAGATGTCAGCGAGGAAAAGGGTCCGAGTCTGTCCGTCTCCTACCCGTCGATTCTGCGCTGACGGTCTCTGAGGCCCCACGGCCGCCCGGCTACGGCAGCGTCCTCACAGCTGCGGCCCTGCCCGTGTCTGCAGCTCCTCGTGACGCCCCGTGCGGTGCAGGTCCTGGTCCCTCAGGGGTTGTGCTCCTGCTGTCACGGGCCCGGGGACACACGCTTGGCCTGGTTCTGGGCCCCGAAATGCACAGTGAGAGCGCGTCCCATGGCTCGTCCTCCCCCGGCCGAGGCCTCTCCTGTGTGCCAGAGCCGGTCAAAACCACCACTGGCTCTCGGTTCAGAATCAACTTCTATTTATTTTGTTCCCTATTAAACACGGTTGTGAGCCAGTAAGAACAAATACATTTTAAGACTTGGTGCTTTTTTAAAATCAACCGTCTCCTCAGGCTTATGGCGAGTTGTTTGTTATGGGAAAATGTCTGCATAGGCCACAGGGGGTCAAAACCATATGAAACTGGAAGATTAAAAAGAAATTCTAAAATAACCCTCTTTTTTTCTTCCCCCAAAGCTAGAAAATTTTAGGAGTCAGATGTTTTTAGAAGGGAAATAACATCCCACAAAAGACTGCTTTGCCTCCGTGGCCTGTATTTCTAGTTGTCCGGAGCTTTGGGTGAAGGACGAGGCCAAGGCCTTAGTCTCCCTCCAGGCTGCAAGGTGAAGAACTGAAATTCTTCGCAGACCCCTGCTGGTCCAGACACAGGCAGAAGATGCTGATGGGCTTCAGTGCAGTGCTTCTTATAATGGGAGCCGACCGCAAGCTGAGGTGCAGAGCAGATAGGCCTGGTTTATAAAGAAGTCAAGTTTTATAGCTAAGTTTCCAGGATTGAGAAAGTCAATCTCAAGCTCTACCGAGAAGGAGGGAGCAGAGGCCACGTGGGGGCTGGTGCTGCTGTGCAAGGCCCACAGGTCCCAGGAGCTGAGGGGGCCCCCCAGCTGGGGGTTCACAGAAAACTCTAGACTCTGTCAGGGTGCACGAAGCTGTCACACCCCAGTGGAGAGAGTGCGCAGACCAGCCACTTTGGTAGAGTTTGGAAGTTTCTTACCAAGTCAAGCACACTCACCCAATAGCCCACTCCCACATATCTACCCGGGAAAGATAAAAACTTAGGATCCCACAAAATCTGTGTGCATGTATTTCTATCACCTTTGCTTAGAATCACCTCAGACTGGAAACCACCCAGAGTTTCTCACTAATGAACAAACTGTGATACATAAAATCAGCTAAATGCTGTTTAGCAATAACAAGCAATGAACTACCGGTTCACATAATAAAGGGAAAAAGAGTAAAGAAAGGAAAAGACTGAGGAAGGAAAGTCCAGGATTCTTTGAATAAACAGACATGGATAATGACAGAATGTGGAGAAACATAACCTCAGGGCAAATCCCCTGGCCTGAACAGAAGATTTCCAGGCTTCGGGTCACAATGGAGAAGCCGCCGAGGTGCCCAAATGCCAGAGGCCCTCAGAGTGGTGTGGGAAGGGCCTGGGCCGGGCCTCACGAAGGCTTGGTCCGTGCGCACAGGCCACGCGGTGACCTCAGGCAAGTCCCTTCCCCGCCCTGACCCCCAGGGCTCGCACGAAGCAGGCACACCCCCGGCATCCAGTGAGTGTTTCTTCCTTAAGCTCTCTCACTGAGAAAAGGGTGCCAAATTTCCTCTCTTTTTCTTCTGTCTTCATATAGCAGCACTCACTTTCCCTCCAGTTTACTTCTCTGACGGTTTCACCACTGAAAGAGCTGCAGTCCTGCACCCACGGGCGGCGTGGTTCTGTTCCATCCGGCAGGTGGAAATGGCTGACAGGGTGTGGGCTGGGGTTTTGCAGGGAGGCTGGTAGAAACAGGTGCTGCAAGAGAAACGAGAAAAGCTGGATGTCCTCTGGCAGGGCAGGTGGTGACAGAAAATCTGCGAATGTGGGCTGTGAGACAGACATTGGGTGCTTCCCCATTTAGCTGGTAGTTCTTGGACCTGGTGTCACAAAGCTTCTATTAGTCCGAGTAGTTGTGTCCTATGATTGGGTGAGCATGCATGCTTTTGAAAATTTTTAAATATGTTTAAAAAATTTAAATTTTGTTTCTGATTGAGCTTACAATCACGTTACATTAAATTTGCCATCTTTTTTTTTTTTTTTTTGGCTTTTTGCCTTTTCTAGGGCTGCACTCGCGGCATATGGAGGTTCCCAGGCTAGGGGTCTAATTGGAGCTGGAGCCACCGGCCTACACCACAGCCACAGTAATGCAGGATCCGAGCTGCGTCTACAACCTACACCACAGCTCACGACAATGCCAGATCCTTAACCCACTGAGCGAGGCCAGGGATCGAACCCACAACCTCATGGTTCCTAGTTGGATTCGTTAACCATTGAGCCACAACGGGAACTCCTAAATTTGCCATCGTAACGTTTCTATATGTACAGATCAGTAGTGTCAAGTGTATTTACGTCGTTGGCAACATCTCTGGAACAGCTTCATCTTGCAAAACTGAAACTGTGCCCACCGAATGCCAGCCCCACTCTCCTCCCCCAGCCCCAGCGAACACTTGCCTGTCTCCTGCTTCTTTGCTGTTTGACTACTTGAGATTCTGAGCAAGAGGAGTCACACGGCATTTGTCATACACCAAGTGAGATAAACCAATTCTAAAAGACCCTCGAAGTTCATCTGTGCTGTGGCCTTGTCAGAATGTCCTTCTTTCTCAAAGGCTAACTAGTAATCCGTTGACTGTGTGCCACTCACATTGACTCATTCATCTTTCAGTGGAAATTAGCTTGTTTCCAACTTTTGATACTGTGGATAAAGCTGCAGTAAAGCGACATGGCTGTTCCGATGTGTCCCAGAGATCCTGCTTTGAATTCTTGTGGGTATAACCCCGGAAGTGGAATTTCTGGAAAATATGGTCCTTAGTTCTATTTCTAACAATCTGAGGAATCTCCATATTGTTTTCCAGAGTGGCCTCACTTGCGCTCTTACCAACAGTGCACAAGCGCTGCGATTTCTCCACGTCCTTGGCAGCACTTGTTAGTTTCCATTCTTTCGATTTAGCCATCCTGGTGGGTGTGAGGCGGTATTTCACTGTGGTTTTGGTTTGCGTTTCTCTAATGATTAGTGAAGCTGAGAACCTTTTCCTGTATTCATTGGCCATTTGTGTATCTTCTTGGGAGAAATGTCTGTTCAAGTCCTTTGCCCATTTTTTAACAAGATTTATTTTTTGTTGTTGCTACTGCCGAAGCATATGTGTTGCTAAATCATACGATAACCTTAAGTTAATAAAGAAAAGTGGTGGCTTTTTCCCTCAAGTTGTACGTATGCCTAGAATCTGTCATCTGTATTAGGGTTTATATGCAAGTGTAAAGAAAAAATATGTCATTTTGAGGCTTCATCTAGTGGACGGTTTCTCAGTCTCAGCAATTCTGACACTCGGAACTAATTCTTCCAGTGGGGGATATTCTGTGCATCACAGGTGACTAGCAGCACCCCTGCCACTCGAGTTGTGAATAACCTGTCTTCAGACATTGGCACGTGTTGGGGGCGGGGCAGGCTGGGACCAAAACGGCCCTGGTTGAGAATCCCTGACTTAACTGTGTGAGGATCCAGGAGTCACTCTGATACTGGATTCTCACTGGAATCTCATTCTAGACATTACCCAGTTTGCAAAAGATCTTGGGTATTTTTTTGTTTGTTTGTTTAGATCTTGGTTTTTTAAGGTTTTCCTTTCTCACCCAAGCAATATTTCACACTGGAATGAAGATGATTTTGTATGCTTTATCAGCACATGTGAGAGGGTCAAAAGAAAGATATTTACTAATTCTCTTTTTGAAGATTCTCCACTGGTTAAACTTTTGGGATACAAATGACTCCAAGGGAAAATGTTGATATTTTAGAGGAATTTATACTTTCTTTTTACTTAAAATAATCTTATCAGCAAATGATCTGAAGCCAACATGGAGATACAATTTGTTCACAAAATAACTAGCTTAATATTATTTCAATTGTATTTGACATGTGTACTGTACTCTAAGAATATAAAAATAAAACATCTCTCTCAAGACCTCTTAAAAATAGTCTTAAAAAAATAAACTCAGTGTAATTGCTCTTGAATTTTGGCATGCACACATATTCTTTAAAAATGACAACAGAAACTCCTTTTAATTTTTCCCCGGTGTCCACTTCCCCAAACTAAGTCTATAATTTAACAAAAAAAATTTTAACACAGCTGATATGTCTTCTTAACTGCATTAGTTTTTAAAGATAATATCAGAGAAGCCATTATCACTTCTCCTATAAGACAACGGAGTATCTTATACATATTATTGTATATTTTTACATATATACATGTGACTACAATGCTTTTATAGATCAATTTGGAAATATATAGTAGCATTAAGAAAAAAAGAGCATTTCTTCCAAATCTTTATGTGAATTAAAAAATGATTGAGGAGTTCCCATCGTGGTGCAGTAGTAACAAATCCCACTAGGAACCATGAGGTTGTGTGTTCGATCCCTGGCTTCGCTCAGTGGGATCGAGCTGTGGTGTAGGTCACAGACTAGGCTGCGATTCCGAGTTGCTGTGGCTGTGGTGTAGGCTGGCAGCTGTAGCTCTGATGAGACCCCTAGCCTGGGAACCTCCATATGCTTCAAGTGCGGCCCTAAAAAAAAAAAGGATTGAGGTTACACAGCACATTGCTATTTTTATACATTTCATTTTCCCATGTTTAAAAAAAGCCCTGAGCATAATTTTAATTATTACGTAATATTCCATTTTGCTCCACTTGCTAAATACTTTCTTGTTATACATATGGACTATTTCCAAATTTTCACTGTTACACGGCTTTGTGTGTAGTTTTCTCATAGTACCCATTTGTTCAGAGAAATTTCTAAAATGCAAAGTCAATGGCTATACTTCAAAATTTTGATGTATATTGAATTTTCTTTAACGAATTGTGCAAATTTGTTCAATATCAATAGAAACGTGTTCCCAATTTGATACTTTTCCAAAAAATCACAGAGGCGTCCTGCTAGTAGAATTACATCAGTATGCAGATAAAGACGGGTACATTTGTGTTTATGAAGGTGGCTTAGTTAAACAAAGAAGTAGTAAAAATAGCTAATATCCATGTATTTCTCAAAGGCTTTCTTAGATTTTCCACATGAAAACTAATAACTATTTTAAAATTTTGTCTTGTACAGTTTTTCTTTATTCAGGTAAGTCAGATTTCTTTCTTAATAGCTATTGTTATTTTGACTAGATAATAGTACAGTATTTTCAAAATCCTGATCTTTGTTACATTGGTCATAGGGCAAAAATATAGGCTCACTTGTTTTGGTTTTTAAACATAATTTCTTTCTCCTTTTCTTCCTTCCTTCCATCGTTTCTTCTTTCTTTCCTTCCTTCCTTCCATCATTTCTTCTTTCTTTCCTTTCCTCTTTCTTTCTTTCTTTCTCTTTTTAAGCCTGCACCCATGCCATAAGGAGGTTCCCAGGCTAGGTGTCCAATCTGAGCTATAGCTGCTGGTCTATACCAGAGCCACAGACAGCAGTGCCAGATCTGAGCCACATCTGTGGCCTACACCGCAGCTCAAGGCAACACCGGATCCTTAACCCACCGAGAGAGGCCAGGGATCAAACCCGTGTCCTCATGGTTACTAGTCAGATTTGTTTCCACTGAGCCATGATAGGAACTCCTTTTATTTTCTTTTTTAAATTTTTTATTGTTGAGGTATTATTATTTTTTTTTTTTTTGTCTTTTTGCCTTTATCTAGAGCAGCACTCGCGGCATGTGGGGGTTCCCAGGCTAGGGGTCTAACAGGAGCTGTAGCCGCCGGCCTTCGCCACAGCCACAGCAACATGGGATCGAGCCACATCTGCAACCTACACCACAGCTCATGGCAACGCCGGATCCTTAACCCACTGAGCAAGGCCAGGGATCGAACCCGCAACCTCATGGTTCTTAGTCGGATTCGTTAACCACTGAGCCACGAAGGGAATTCCTGTTGAGGTATAATTGACAGATAACACTGTATTAGTGCCAAGCATCCAAGGTAATGATTGAATATTTGTACATACTGTGAAATGATCACCACAATAAGTCTAAGTACCATCTGTCACCTACAGGGTTACAATTTTTTTTCTTTTTCTTGTGATGAGGACTTTGATTTATATTTTTGCTTATTCTCACAACTTCTTAAAACTCCACTTTTATAATGTTTAACTATTCTCTTCTTAAACTGACATTTCATGTTGGCCTTAAGGGTAATTTTTATTTTGATATAAATTGAAATAATTATAGGAATATTATAGAGAAGTTTAATTTACCCTTCACCTTTTTTCTCCAGTTGTTTACATTTTGCTTCATTTGCGTATTACTTTGTACATCTTTCCATGTTTTTACATGTGCATATTATTTTTATGAACCATTTGAGAGGAAGTTGGAGGCAGTGAATCACTCCATCCCCTCGGCGGATATTTCCGAAAAGGAAGACTTCATGGTGGAGGAATACAGTTATCTAATGCTAGATAACAAATCACCCCTAAGCATTTCAGGGCTTTAGGAACCCAGGGCGACCAGCTGGGAGCTCCGCTTTCGTTGGTCAGCTGGGGCCTGTCTCTGGTCTGCAGGAGTGACTGTGGCGGGCCCTGCGTTCGCTCTTGCCCGGGGCTCTTGGCAGGGTTTGATCCACGGGGACGGTGGCCTCCGGGCCTCAGCTCCTCCGGCTGCTTGCCAGAGGTTGCCTCGGTCCTTGCCCTGTGCCCCCCCAGTGGGAGGGCGACCTGCACGGAGCCTGCAGACGCGGGGACAGCAGAGCAGCGCAAGCAGGAGCTCGGCGCTGGCAGCAAGGTCCCTCGCGTCCTCCGCGTTCTGCGCACTGGAAGTGGGGCGCCAGCGAGCCCACCGAAACCGGAGGAGCTGGGTCACTGCAGTGGGGGCCTCGGGGCTGCTGACCACAGGAAGGATCCCAGCAGCTCTGACCACCCGTCTCTGAGGAGCTTCCGATGAAAGTTCAGTAACAATCTCGAGGCTGAATGGAACAGTATCATCCTCCACGAACAGTTTGATTGTGTGCGCTTTATGTTACAAAAGGCAGCAAAACCAAAATCTAACAATATTTTAAAATACTTAGAACAGGAACATTTCTATTGATGAATTATTTAACTGGAACATTATTCTCCCTTACAGCGTTCCACGTTCAGTTCCCTGGAGGGATTGGAACATAAGTCATAATCCTGACGGTCTCCCTTCCGCAGTGAAGACCAGGGACTACTCGGAAATAATGGAACATTTTGCACGTTTTCTTTAAAAGAGATGTCCTGCTGTGTTCCTGTAAATATGCAAAGGAAGAGGTAACAACTAAGCCGCTCCGTCTGGCTGATTGTCCGCCAGCCCCAGCTTCCCACCTAGACAGAGACGCAGGCTGCGAGGGTGGTGTGTCCAGACAGGCCCGCGGCTGTGCGAGGAGGTAGGACCAGCCCGGCGGGTGAGGCGGCGCAGTGTCGGCCCCAAGCAGGCGCCTGAGGGCGGCTCAGGGCCCTCCCGCTGGGCGCGTTCGCGCCCCTGAGCCAGGTGCTGTGTCTCAGCTTCGCTTAGTCCTCTCGCTTATCCTTACTCTGAAAGCATTTAGGGCGGTCTTGAGCTAGGTTCAGTAGGCCAAAGAAGATGCCGTGCCTGTGTTTAACTTGCTCCTAGGCTGCATAGAGAACCGCGGGACGCTTGCGAGTTACTGCATTGCAGGTGGGAAATGCGCACAGACGACCCTGCAGAGAGAGGCGCGGGTTTGAAGAACAACGTGCTAGTCCGGATCTGACTCCCCCGCTCGCTTCCGTCGTCCCGCTCCCCTCTGTCCTCTAGGCTCCGCTGCCGTCTGGGGTCGTGCCTGCCTCTCGGAAGCTCCAGAGCCCTCTGCCTCTACCCTTACTCACACAGCAGCCGGTCTTGAATAAATCCCGGACTGACCCCCCTTTCTGATTCAAACTTTGTTCTAGGCACTTCACCAGGCTACACAGTTCATCCACACATCGGCCCTAGGACGAAAACAGTGCTTATCTTTAACTAGAAGAAAACTGAATTTCAAAAAAGCATATCCAGGAATTCCCATTGTGGTGTAGGGGAAACAAATCCGACTAGGAACCATGAGGTTGTGGGTTCGATCCCTGGCCTTGCTCAGTGGGTTAAGGATCCGACGTTGCCCTGAGCTGTGGTGTAGGTCACAGATGCAGCTCGGATCTGGCGTGGCTGTGATGTAGGCCGGCAGTTGTAACTCCAATTACACCCCTAGCCTGGGAACCTCCATATGCCACAGGAGAGGCCATAAAAGGACAAAAAGACCGGGGGTGGGGGGTGGGGGGTGGGGGGGAAGGATATCCAGTCTCTGAAACCCAGTGCCTTTTTCCACTTTCCTCTCCGGTCTGGTTACTTCCTGATGAACACTCCACCGCCAGACTCAGTGAGCTGAGGGCGGGGAGAGAAAACAGGCTCTCCACAGCTTTCTTCTCTGAGTCAGAGCCCTCTAGCAAGATAGCCTTTTATCGACTTTTATCGCAATAGAGGTGGAAGCTTTTGCCAGATCACAATGCCAAAGTTAAAGGTGGGCTTTTTCCTGTAAATTGCATTGAGGAATTTATGACTCAGGAATGAACACTCCATCTGGCATAGCCCTAGGCATTTGAGCTCCCAGAGCCCAAGGATTTGTTTTTCCAATAGCTGACTGAACCTGGCTAGATGGTGGCTTGTAGGAATGCAACACCCCAAAAAAGGATCCTAGCATTTTAGAGAATTTTGTTTATATGATACTAACCCCCCAAATGACCTTAAATTCTAAATAAAATTCCATAGATAATTTATATAAGAAGCTTGTTTTTAAAGAAAATAAATTATATGACAGGTTTATTATATATATATATATATATATATTACAAACTAGACTGGTGAACATTTTACTCAACATTTTAAAATCTTAAATTAAGACCTTTCAGTACATAAAGCTTACCTAACAAAACTACCAAAAATCCATAACATCTAAGCCCTTTCCTAAAAGAGGGGAGGGAGCCACACAGATTTCCACGCTGAGGCTTCCAGGGAGGCTGTGCTGTGTGCAGACTTGTGGATTCTCTTTAACTGTCTCCGTGTTTGCTTCCATGACAGTTTTAGCTCACAGGAACCTTCAAAGCACATTTGTCAGCTTGTGTCCTGTGGCATTTGACAAGTGAGACCTGTTTAATATAAAGGGTCAATAAAGCCAAGTTTACGGCGTCTAAAAATAATCAGCACTGTCCCCCGGGCTGCAGGTTCAGTTAGGCACACCATCATGTGCCCTCCGCTTGGGTCCACCCTCCCAGGTCCAGAATCCCAGACAATGGCACCTCCTTTTTTTCCAAAAGAAGAAATAAGCAGCCTCAGGTTCTCGATGACTTGCTGATGTTCACAATGTTTAGAAGACAGATAGCAAAGAGCTTGTCCTGTTGTGCCTTATTATTCAAGATGGGGATATCAAGTGCATTTGAAATTACCAAGAAAAAACCCCAACAAGCCATAGGTTATAAAGGCTCTCTGCTAAAATTGAATGTTTATTCTTGAGAGTCACAGAATTTCAACTTGTTTTATTTTTACACACTGGCAAAACAGATCGTTTAAAAGACCAAAGAGGTCTGTATTCACATGGAATGAAAAATCTGAAGAGAATAGGCAAGAGCACAGCTTTTGCTACCACCCCATGGGTGTGATGTGGCTTCACTGTGTCACACACAGAGACAAGCAATGCCCCTTCACCTTGCAGAGTCTGAACCGGCCAGCACTGACTCTTAGCGGTGACTTCCCCCTTCATTCCAGGCAGTGCTTAGGTTAGCCATGGCGATGTAGATTTGACAATTTTGGTCCTGCTGGGACATGTGTGAGTGTATGAGGAAGTTCCCAGCCAGCAGCGTGGAGAGTGAGACAAGGCAGGTGTTTATCCGAGGGGCCGCATGAGACTCATTCATCTTCCCCAAGGGGAGCGTCTATCCTCTGAGCAGAGGTTTGCACATGGGGAGGGGATGGCGGATCCATGCAAACTTCAGCGGTGCTGCGTGAACAGAGGTGGTGATGTTTTAGGTCTTGATAAGCCATCAGGGCTTTGATCTGATCTGACATCTCAGCCTCTCACTGCTCCTAAACCTGCAGCAAAATTCTCCTGATGTGATTCTATGACTCAGTTGTGTTTTCTGGTTTTCAGGAATGTCTTTAATATCCCACAAGTTTTTATAAATTATTGGGGCTGGGAGGCACTGCAGGTTCCCCTTTTGTTTCAAAAGGGAGTTGAATTGAATTCAGAAAGCACGTGGCCATTAGTGTGTGAACAGAGTTCAGTTCTAGACAAGATGAAAAGATTGGCAGTAGCGTCAACAGTCACTCTGCTGATGGCACTCTGCCCCCACCCTGTCCCCCGCCCAGCTGCCCAGGTAACTTGTTTGTTCTTTCCTTGGATAGCTCACCACATGCGAGCACCTGTGTGCGTAAACATGTAATATATACGCATGTATGAAGAGTGTACATAAGACCTGCACACACATGCACACTCACGAATGTCCACGTGTGTACTTGTGTGCGTGTATGTGTATGTCTGGCACACATGTCTGCGTGTGTGCATTTGTGTCTGTGTACATGAATGTACATGTGTGTGCTCATGAATGTTTGGGCTCAATATCTGTGCTTCTGCATTTGCCTGCATGTGTGTGCGCATGTGTGTGCATATCTCCACATGTGCATATGTTCCCACGTGTGCGTGTGTATTTGTACATATTTTCACGTGTGTGCACGTGTCTCTGCATGTGTGCGCATGTACGTGTCCACGCATATTTGTGCGTATGGCACATTTGCTAATTTAATTTCCAGACATCTGACAAGAGTCAGTCTTTCCTGTACTTTTATGTGGGTATAACTTCATTTTAATTTCTTAACATGGACGCTTGCATTCCAAGCAAGGGGCTGACTGCCTCACATCTGGAACGCATCAAGTTTATTCCTTTTGGAACCAGTGTCGTGGATATTCTTCCCCTGGATCAGTTCAAGAGTTTGCTGCCAACATGATGCTCTCTGGTTCCGCGGGTTCACGTGAGTTCTGACCCCATGGACATGTGTTCTTACGGTTAAGACTTCCTTCTCTTACCTCTGTTTGCATATACTTTGCTCTCTTCCCACTGCCTCTGTCTCCTATCTGTCCCAGGGTCCGATCTTGGCCAGCTTCTTTCAGGCAATGGGAGCAGAAAGCACAGAGTCTGTTAGCCTGACTCCATTAGTTACCTGCCCAAGACAAGACTACACGCCAGCTACTTTTGTCGACTTTGAAGTTCAGACCTTGCTGTCCTCATTTAACTGTAAAACCCTCCTGTCCTTGCTTCTTCCTTGACTGCTGGCCTGAATATTGAAATAATTCTCTCCTTTCCATTTAATAAATTATTATGTGTGAAATCGCTGATATTAGACTATTTTCATCCATGAGAATGTCAATTTCATGTGGTTTATCCCACTAATTAAAAACATAGCAGTGATATGTTTACATGGCTCAGCCCTAAATAGGACCAGTAGATGAACAATAGCATAAAAGCACGTGTGTGTCTCGTTTTGCTACGGGGTTAGTTTCTCAGGAATAAGCATGTCTGCTGGTTTACTTTCATCCCTTTATCTCTGAAAGTAGTTGCCCGGGTCTCGTGGGCCCCCTGGTGGCCGCCGTCCACGCCGCGGAGCCACACGTCCGGGAAAGCGTAGAGCGCAGGCTCCCGGGCCCTTCGGCCGCAATCCCGGCCGCGGAGAATCAGGTTCCCACGTTGCGGCAAGTCTTCTGAGTCCGCCAGTGACGTCGCGGAGGCCGAACGCCGCTGACGTCGTCGGGGCCGGTCGTTTTCCGAATGCGTCGAGGGAGCCCCTTGGCGCTCAGGGCCCACGCGTCCGCGCTCAATCCCGCCCTCCGCCTTGGCGTTCGCGTCCCACGTCTGGGTCCTTCTGAGGTCCAGACGCACCTTCCAGCTGACGCGCTGCGCTCGACGGGAAAGCAGCGCCTCGTCGGCGGCTGGGGGGCGACGCTCCAGCGGACGGCATCTCGGCATCGAGAACGTCGGTTACATCGCGATCTAGTCCACGGCATGTCGATGCAGGAGGTTCACATTTCCTTCTTTTTATCGTCAAAGTCTACCCCAGAGCGCCCGTCTGTCGGGATGTGGAAAACGCGCGTTCACAGAGCGCCCCGCATCTGGACCTGCGCACCGGGCGCCCTGGGCCCCCACGCTCCGCGCTGTCGCCTCACTCCCTTCGCTGCAGCGGCCGAGGGCCGGTCCCTCACGGGCCGGGGTGGGGGCGGCTGCCCTGGCTCCTGGGAGGGGTGCCCCTCGCAGGACTTCGCGGTGGTCAGATGCTGGAGCCGGGGCTGCACGCATCTCCCAGATGCTGGGAGACTGCACTGGCCCGGACCTAGCGCTCCGGGCGCCTCCACTGGTGCGCACCACTCAAACTCACTTTGTTCTCCCACTAGGTAGTCCAGGCTAACGCCTTGTATTACTCCCTGCCCCCCCCCCCCCCGAAAGGCCCTGGTGAGAGTCGTACAAGGAAATTCTTTATTCCCCCCTGAAAACCACCCTCCCTCAAGCTTCTCTGTCTCTGTCGCTGTGTGTTACAGAGGGCCCAATCCACAGAATGTCTTGGCCTTCAGTAAATGAAATGGAGAATGGGGAAAAAGATGCTTTACTCTTTCCTAGTATGTGTAAAGCGCGCGCACACACACACATGTCGTGAATTAGTAATTTCTCTAATAATTCAGCCTATGACCTTGTGCATTTAAAATTGTATTAATGTGTTTTACACACATGCCCATGAAAAGTTTTATAAAATTTAGCATCAATAAAATAACCGAATGTTGCCTATTAAATCCACATATTCCTGCGGACCAGGGACCAGATTCCTCCGTTTACCACTGAATAGCAGCTGTAGACAATTTTTCTTTTGACCACAGTCCTCTGATCATTTTTTACTGTCTCTATAGTTTTGCCTTTTCCAGAATGTCATGTAGTTACAATCATAAAGTATGTAGCCTTTTCACATTGGCTTTTTTCACTTGGTAATATGCATTTTATTTACTCCATGTTTTTTAATGGCGATAGATTTTCACTGAATAACATTCTGTTGAGTGACTGTTATCCATTACACTTGTTTATCCTTTGAAGAATAACTTGGTTTCTTCAAATTTTTGGAAATTACAAATAAAGCTTTTTCAAACCTTTGTGTGCAAGTTTTTGTGTGGAGTTAATCTTAAAAATCAATTGGTTAAATATGAGCACAATTGCTGGATTGTATGATAAGACTAATTTGGCCTGTAAGAAAGCACCAAACTCTTTTCTAAAGTGGATATACCACTTTGCAGTCTCTTCTTTTGGAAGAATTGCTCATGGTGGGTAGAACATTCTCTTTTTAAATCAGATCGAGTATTTCAAAGTTAAAATCTGCATTCAGCCAAAAAGATTAAACTTTCTCTTTTAAGATGCAAATAAAAACCATAATGAGATATCACCTGAAATGCATTAGGATGGCTACTATCAAAAAACCAGAAAACATCAAATGTTGACCAGGATGTGGAAAAATTTGACCCTTGTACACACTTAGGAATGTAAAATGATGTACCTGCTATGAAAACAGTTTGTTGGTCTCTCAATAAAAAAAAGAAAAGAAAAATAGGATTACAATATGATTCAGCAATTCCACTTCTGGGCATATGCCGAAAACTGTTGAAAGCAGGGTCTCAAAGGGACCCATGGTCATTGCAACATTATTCATAGGAGCTAAATTGGGAGCAACCCAAGCATCCATCAGTGGGCGAATGAATAACTCGAATGGCAAGCAGCCAAACTTGGATTTGGCGCTGGTCTTGTTCAGTTACAATTAAACCAACTAAAGGGAAATAAAGCAAATATCTCACCATTTTATTTCATGAGGGCGGGTTTCCAGGATAGAAGGGTCAACTAAATATGATTCCAGAAGGAAAACTCTAGCAGCACTTTTCTCCTTAAACCACGGCCCACATTATCCTTTGCCTCAGGGTAACCCTTCTGTCTTCTGTCCTCACTCTGGGATCTCATGACTTGGACCCGTTCTAGCAACAGCTTGCCTCTGTGTGTCATTCCGGGTGCTGTCCTTGAAAATCTCACTCCTGTGTAGGAGCCAAGAAGAAAATTAGCTAGATGGTCGCTCCACTTCTATATACACCATAGATTAAAATTTGTGGGTTTTTTATGGCCATTTAATTGTCATGCTAATGGCCTTTTTTCCCCCTTCAGTTTACCCAACTGAAATTATTCCAGCCCAGGAGATAAAATACTGAATATTTTGGCAGATGTTCAGTTAATTTCTACAACTTTTCCCGACATAAATTTAACTTGTATTGTTTTGCTTTCTACATTTCGCTTTCATAAGATACCTGGATAACGCTCCTCTGACTAATGACCCTGTGACGGTTAATTTTATGTGTCAGCTTGAGGCCAAGAGGTGCCCAGATTAAACACTATTTCTGAGTGAGGGCGTTTCTGCATGAGATCAGCACTTCAGTCAGTGGAAGCTGCCAAGACCGTGGTCCTTGCTCCCGGTGGGGGGCATCATCCAGTCTGCCGGGACCTGGAGAGAAGGAAAGGGGGGGGTTACTGTTTGCTTTCTGACCCCCCCCCTTCTCTGACAGCAGCGCCCAGGGCCAGCACCAGTGCGGGGTAAGGCATTACTGTTTGCATTTGTCAGGATTTTTTTTCAGGATAAACTTTTTAGTCTATTTTGTCTCCTCAGTCTATTGACTGATCAAATCTCTTTTACCCAAAACATAATTTATTTAAACCAGTTCTTTACTTGAAAGGCTTTTAATAACTTTATTTCTTCTTCACTTTTTTTTGTCTTATATATATTTATATATATGTTTAAATAAATCTGATCATTCAATTTGGTTAAACATTGTAAACTGGAATTAATCAAAGAAGGTAAACTTTTTAATATTTCAAATTTATATTTGCTGTTTTGCCCTTAGATAGATAATACCAGTTTATGTATGGTTCATCACTAAACTATTGATATTTTTCTAATTTTTAAAAATTCATAATTTATAAATATTTTGTTCTCATTTTTTAACTAGATAGGTTTTATTTTTTAAAAAAATTATATTGCCCAGCTTTACAGTATTTATAGATTATTCCTAATTATTAGTACCTGATTTGGAGGTTACTGTCTGGAGAATTTACCCTTGCAGTCCTTAACGGGTGTGGCAGCCACTTGCTGTTTAACCGTATAGCTGTATTTACAGTCACAAGTGCGGATGTCGTGTGGGAAGCTCTGTCTCTCCGTCACTTTGAGGGCCCGGAAGGAATCAGCACCCCTGGTAAGTCCATTTCGGCACAGCGACTATCCAGCCTGTCCTTGGAACACTGTGAGACCTTGCTCTCCGCGTAGTGGACCCGCTTCTTGGGGTGACTTTCAGGCATCCAGCCGCTTGATGGCACCATGAGCTAGGGAAACCAGCTGAGAGTGCATCTGATCGCTATTTTCTATGAAGAGTAGGCACAAAGCTTTAAGTCATAGATCTCCAGACACTGATTCAGAGGAAAATCAGCATGCTTGCTGGAAGGAGTTGACCTTTTGGAACAGGACCCCGTCAACATTCGCAGCATGGTGTCGTCTGTCATGCCTCCTGCTTCCCAGCGTTCCAATCCCGGGAGAGTCGCTTGTTGCTGAGCCTGTCCATTGGAGGTCCTGAAGTCATGGGGCTTCAATTCTCCTCTTCAAACTAGATTAACCCTTTTTATAGTTGGTTCTCAAAAGCATGTCCTTCAGATATTTCATCCTGTCATTCAGATGCATTATAGAAATCTGTGGGGAAAATTGCAACAGCTGAAGAACAAGCAGCTTCCCAGGTGATTTTTTAGTTCCCAGCAGCAGCAGAAAGCCTCTATTCTTTCGAATGTCGCCCACGGCATGATTGTCCCCAGACACACATTAACCGTCAGCATGGGCAGTTTCCACTTTAAGACCAGAGGCTAATTCAGCATAACCACTGTGCATTTCGCCATTTGTGCTGATTTTACCTTCGGCAGAGCATAAGCCGCTACAGCCCTGAGGTCTGACCACGGCACAGTGTGTTCTCCTCTTTCCCTCTGAATCTCCCGGCTAAGACCATCTCACGCAGGTGAGCACTGTGGGGTAGGCGACGACGCAGGGAACGTCAGAGGAGCCAGGCAGAAGACGAGCATCTCCCTGGAGAGCTGGCAGGTCACAGGATTTGGCAGCAGACAAGCCGGGCTCGAAAGTGCTGTAAAGCACACTCGTTTATAGCTGCTCTGGCGGTGCCCTGGCCGGCAGCCCTGGCCGTGTGGCACACGGAGACCAAACATCCTAGAGTCTAAGCCAGGCCTTTGCGGTCAGTGGGGCCGCTGCCCATGACCTGTGAATACCCCACAGCCTTGGAACACACAGAAGGGCCTGTGGTCCCTCACACCGTTGTGGTCTGAGTGGTCCCCCACTCACAGCGGAAAAGGCAGGGCAGTTTATAGAGTGAGGGTGACCTGAGCACAGGTGGGAAACGACTACCTTAGGGGTTTGAAATTTTTTTTCTGCTTATTTTGACCACAAGAAAGTTTGTTCTGATTCATCACGTAACATTTCAGGGAAAGGCTTAACGTTTACAGAAAGCCAATGCCTAAAACTGGCAGGGTTTGTTGGTTTGTTTTTTCTCCCCATGGAAAGCTGTTTCACATGTAGGATGGGCCGACCACAAGAAGGAACTAGTCTCCATCTTCTTCAGCCTGGAAAAAGACACCCCAAGTACCCGACTGCACTTTATCCAGAGAGGCCAGTAGTTCCAGTGGGACTGAAATATCTGCCTTTCCAGCACACACAGCGTTAACTGCTTTCAACCTATTAGCCACGTATTAAAATGGGCCCTCAGGGCGCGAAAAACCTTCTGTTTCTTTTGTAAATGCCTAGAAAACACAGCAGAAAATCCGAGAAGGTGCTGGGAAACCACCGTGACCTTGCTTCACTCCCATCCTCTCCACTTTCTGATCTTTTGCTCTGCTTTCTGGGATGATCTTTCTCCTCCATCTGCCAATTCACTTCTCATTCTTTACCCACATCCAGTCTGCCACTCTGTTCACTGGCTGTGTTTGTAAATTCTGTTTTTACTGAAATATAATATCCATGCGCAGCTCGCACAAAGCACGGGTGTACATCTCAATGCAACGTCATGGGGGGACCACACCTCCGCACACACGGCTCCCCAACCCTCCCGTGCAGCTAGGTCGGTCTTTGAACTCTGCGTAAATGGGCTCATAACCACGTCTTCGCTCTTGCCTGGTCTCTGCGCTCATTAGCTTTGTGAGACTCAGTCATGCTGCTGTGTGGGGCAGCGGTCTGTCCATTTCAGTTTTTGTGCAGTGTTCTGCCGTGTGAGTTTATTACAACTTTCTCAGTCCGCTGCTAATGGACATTTGGACTGTTGCCGGATTTTTGTGCTGTCTAAGAATGCAAGCATCAGCACGTGTGCGTTTTTGTCAGGCACACGATAGGAGATGACCCTCTGGGTTGCCGATACACTATTGCTCTTTGCTCACACTGTATTTTATTTTTTAAGCTAATTCTGGCTGATGTTTACTCTTTCAGCAGTTTCTCTGTTTGGCGACCACACTCTCATTTGCCAGTATTATCAACTTATTCTCTCTTTCTCTCTCTCTCTCTCTTTTTTTTTTTTAGGGTCGCACCTGCGGCATATGGAAGTTCCCAGGCTAGGGGTCCAATTGGAGCCACAGCTGCTGACCTACACCACAGCCATAGCAGCGCCAGATCTGAGCTGCACCTGTGACCTACACCAGAGCTCACGGCAACGCCTGATCCTTAACCCACTGAGAGAGGCCAGGAATCGAACCTGCGTCCTCATGGATGCTAGTCAGAGTCATTTCTGCTGAGCCACGAAGGGAGCGCCAACATATTCTTTTTTTTTTTTTTTTTTTTGTCTTTTTGCCTTTATCTAGAGCCACACCCGTGGCACATGGAGACTCCCAGTCTAGGGGTCTAACAGGAGCTGTAGCCACCGGCCTTCGCCGCGGCCACAGCAACGTGGGATCTGAGCCGTGTCTGCAACCTACACCACAGCTCACAGCAACGCCGGATCCTTAACCCACTTAGCGATGCCAAGGATCGAACCCACAACCTCATGGTTCCTAGTCGGATTCGTTAACCACTGAGCCACAATGGGAACTCCCAAATTCTCATTTTAAAATATTTTTTCTATCATTCCAAGGACTTGGTAATTGGAGGAGTCAAGAATAGGCAAGTTAAACCTGCCCTTTTAGGATCAGATCCAAGCCACTTCGGATTTCAGCTGAAATGAGGAGCTACCAGAGTATTCCTCTGACTGGCCCAGGACTTGTGTTTAGACTTAATTTCTGAACTAGTTAAAAGTATGTGGGAAATATATCACTGCTATCACTCTCTTTGTTTTGAGCAAATATCATGATTTTACTTATTTCATTTCAAAAATAAATATATTACTGTATTCCCTACTCTGAAAAGTTTTATAAACATTATCAACTATTCATGTCAATTAACTTGGAATACATAGTTTTATTTTCTACCTGCAGATTTTTCCTCTTGACTCTATGGTAGGAAAGAAGTAAAGCTTAGTGTTTTATATTTCTTGCCATTCTATATTACATTTTAGAATCTGATTCATACAATTTGAGGATATTTAATGCTTTGGCGATTTCGTCCTCCAGGTCTCAGAGTTGCCTGCTCCTTCTCTGTGATTCTGAGCGTCAGCAGCTCTGACGGACAGATCAAACCTTACCCTGTGTTCTCCCTCTGCTCTCGATGACTTCTCAAGGCCAGGGTTTGGAATGTTTCAGGATTGTGACAAGTCAGAGTCTAGGAATTTGTTCAAATAGTGATAAAATAAAATATCTGTGCTTTGAAGGTAATTTTTAAAAACATGTGATTTCTTTACATTTTAAAGTAACTGAGTTTTCTGTATATTATTTTCAAATAGTTACACATATTACATTCTTGAGATCGTAATTTTGTACTATTTTGAAAGCTGTCATTTTCACTTTCACTAAATATATTCCATATTTCTATAAAGTCTGGTTATCTGTGGACAATAACTAAATAAAAAGCCTTGTGAGAACTAAATGTGATAAACCTCCATGTGCACATACTATGAAGCTATAAATTCTGCTCTAGTTCAGGCCCTAAGGACCGGGAGGCAACTGCTAAGTGGTGCAGCCAGAATCTTCTCTGGGTTCCCCCTTCTTTGTCCCCCTTCTTGCTTCAATGCCCACATGAAAGGGTGCTTCGGTGTCTGACAACATACTTTTTATTCAGCACTGGGCTTGTTCAAGCAGAGTCCCTGCAGAGGCACTCAGGTTGCGGGTCTTTGGCAGGTGCCTAACGTCCATGACTGCGTGAACAGCTGCACCACGCACAGCTCTGCCTCAGTGCCCCAAGCTGGTTCCGCCTCCGTCTTTCTCAGTAGTCTGCTGTTCCCCTTCTCTGGGGTGTAGCCCTTCTTGTTGGCCAACCAGACTGAAACCGGCCCTGTTAGCAGCACCATGACACTTGCTCTAGGATTTTCCCATGTACATGGTTTTTGTCTAAAATCTTGAGATTTTACAAGGTTATGATATTGCAAGTTGATCTTCCTCACTTCCTACAAAGACTAAACAAAATGCAATGCTTTGCTGTGCTTTTCTAATGAAGAAGAAGTGGCATGGTTGCCATGGTCAGTTGAGAACTTCTACTGATGGCTCTGCCCTGACAGGTGCTGGGGGCAACGTTTCTGCCTCCTGGTCTCCTCTCAGAAGTTCCTGGTCTAGGTTCTCTCAGACCAGGCATCCCCTTTCTCACGTTCCTCAAGAAGACAAAGATAGGAAGATTTTTAAAAATCACGCACATCCAAAAATGTCTTTGAGTAGCTAATTTGGAATTGCCATAGGTTAGTTCAGAAAATACATGTCTAGCATTAAATTCCCAAGATATATGGAACCAGAAGCAATGCTGACATGGTGACAGAAGCCCAGGGACAAGACAGTTGTGTAGTGAGACCAGAGAATGTGGTTTCTGTCAGACTTCTCCCTGAAGTGCTGTGGGTGCAGCCTGCAGTGCCCACCAGGCCTGGTACCCAGTCCTACAGGCTGGCACAGAGCTGCTTGATGCCATCTACCCCAGTGAGTTGTGCTTTAAAGCACACTGCCTCAAAAACAGAGAATGGTCATGGATCAGCAATGCATCCCAGAGTGGATATCCCACTTGACAGGCAGCGTGAAGCCACTCAGTTCTAGATGAGTTTTTTCACGTGAATGGCCCTACAACTGAATTTTATTTCTGCTCACAGATTCCTGTGCTTTGAAGTGATTCCGGGTGAATAGAAGCACAAAATCTCTATGGTCTTTGAAAAAGTCTTAGAACATTAGTGAAAAAAGCTAAAAATTCAAATGCTGTGGAAACCACAAATCTCTCTGCAAACACTGCCATCATCAATATCAGCACTGTCATCACTGAAACTCACTTCTCTCCGGCCATCTGGTAGACCTAGCAGTCCCAGTCTCTAAGGCAGCTTATTTCTCTAAGCCAAGAAAAAGAAGATGCTCAGAAAATGCGAGTAGTGTAGAATCTGACCGGAACATGACATTTTGACTGGTTAATTCTCATTGCCTCTGAAAAGTAATTTGGGCAGCATGCAGACCAATGGTTCTCCAGCCAGCTACATATTAGAACTATCCTGAGAACCTGAAAAAATCATAACCAGATCCTTTTTCACAAGAGCTGCCACTGTCTTCTTTTGATTTGGGATGCAGGTGTGGGTTTGCATTTTAAAGTGAGCTGAAGAAAGAAAAATAAGATATGCCTGGAGGCTTTGCTGGATGAAGTCCTTGGCATGTGCATGTCAGACTAGGAAGAGCAGTTCCTGGAGTGACAGTTATCTCCTGACCTTTGGGAGAAGTCACTTGAGGGAATGTGGGCCTTGTCCTGCCTTCTGTGCTTGCATGTTTGGCCTGACAGTTCCCCAGAGTGTCACTTAGCACTGACTGCTTGTACCGAGTGTTCGTAAGCCACATCATTCCGCACTGGCTTACCAATAAGATCTTTTCGAGGAAAACGACCACGTAGAATTTATCTTCATGGGAAATTACACTTTCTGGCTTATACATGCAAGTGTCTTAAATGATAGCTCTCATGGCTGCAAATGATACCTCTTATGTAACCTCACAGGGAAAAAAATGTGCTCTAGAAGTGAAAACTTTACAAGGTGATTTTAAAGTAGGTTGGCAGCCGACATATAATTTCAACACAGCTTTAATCAAAAAGTATGCACTAACAAATTTGGCAGGGAAACTCGAAGTGAATAAATAATGTGAACATGACAAGCTGATCATAGGTCTTCAACTCTTGCGGCTGGAGCTCTGAAAGTCAACTATCCAAAAATTCAGTTTCCCTTGAGGGAGCAAGTAAGAGTGTCTAGGAAGTCGATCTGTCCATGTGAGGAAACAGAGGATGGCCCAGTTTAGGGTGCCTTATTAGTTAGGCTTTCCTGGACACAGACATTTCATCATCTCGGTATTTCCACGCGCCATCTCTGTGTTTAGCTAAGTGGACATTTCCCTATGCTTTGGTATGTGTTTTTGCTTTCATACCACATTTCTAAGGACTGGACGTCATACCTCTGACTCAGGGTTAGAGGCCCAGGGTTTGTCCACTTACCCGGAAATGGGTCCGTCATTCCAGTAGCTCTTACTTCCCAAAGCTGTGCTTGTGCAACGTGGAGTCACGTGCAGTCTTGAATCTAGAAGGAGGGTCTGCCCGCTCTGCTCATCCCAGCTTGTCACAGACGCAGGAACCGAGACCCCAGAGAAATTTAGAGTTTTCCCAGGTTTCCAAAGACAAATTGTGGTAGAGGACAGGCTAGAACCAAGCGTTCTGGCACCGAGGCCTGCAGTTGTGTTGTGTGGTTTTGTTGTCCCTGTCAGATCTCGTTTTGAGAGCTGTAACTCCTTCCTCCAACACAGTAGAGTGGGAGGTTGTTCAAAATTAATTCATAGTAAGAGTCAGAAAGAGAATAACGTCTAGGTTGTTAGAGATGTTGCAGATGATAAGACACAAATGTGTACCCCATTAAGGGTACAAGAAGCCCCTCTAATGACACGTATGAAGTGTTGTTCTTTGCTTTTCGTCTTTATATCTGTCTGCCATATTCGTCCTTCAGAAATGTAGCTGAGGGCTGAACAGAACAAGCCCTATGGAGCAGTGTTCCCTTCACAGTGGCAGCTGATTTGTAATAATCAGAAAAAAATTAAAAAAATAAAGAAAAAATGTACTTATGTATATGTTGATTCCTTTTGCACTGACAACTACACAGTAATTCCCCTTTATCAGACCAATGTTTCTAAGGTTGTCAGTGATTGCCTTCGGCTCACAGAACACTTGACAGACATGCAAGCAAAATGTCCAGGAACCTGGCTCTAATTTTAAACTCAGTAGGCAGTAAATGTCCTGTTTTTATGTGTCCACAACAACGGATTTCGATAGTGAGAATTAAAGGTGTAGACAATTCAAGGTATTTCTCCATTTCCAAATCACCACCAGCCTCCATTAACATATTTTAATAAGCCCCCATCCTGATATGTCAGGAACAGAGTGAAGAAAATCAGAAGTGGTGAACATATTTAACTACTATGATCCTGGAAGAAGCAGCTCATATTTCAAATCTTGGAAGAGTCTTCTTGACCTCGGGATTGGTAAATTCCAGAAGCAAAACACTGAGCTCAGGGTGTATCTCCCTCCAGCTGGTCCCCCGTCAGCACATCCAAGAGGCAGGATGTTCTTTCTACCAAAATCCGTTCAGTCTTCCAGGGGCACATTCTGCACAGCTCTTCCTCACCTCGCCCTGGACTGTGGGGGCATTAGGGTGCTTCTCCCTAGAAACTTGTAGCACAGCCCCGACCCTTAGATATGAGCTGCATGTGATGACTCCCTTCAAAGAGCGGGTCTGAAAAGGGGGACGAACACGACCTCAGCCAGGTGATGCAGGCTCATGGCAACGAGACACCATGTTGACTGTAGGCATTCTTGGTGTGATGTGATGAAAACGGCAACTTACCTCTGTGGTCTTCCTCCCCAAACCACATAATCCCACTTTAGTCAGAAAAAAGGGCAGCCAGATCCTAATTAAAGGACATTGTGCAGGACACCATACCAGCACTCAATATTATCAAGGGTGTGGAAACAACAAAAGTCTGAGAAACAGTCACAACCGAGAGAAGCTTAAGAAGAAATGATTATTATGTAAATATGATATTAGGGCAGGATCTTAGAACAGGACGTTAAGAAAAAAAAAAAAACCAAGCAAATCTGACTAGAGTATGAACTTTAGTCAATGATGATACATCAGTACTGGCTCATTAATTGTGACAAATGTAACATTAATGTAAGATGTTCGTATTAGGAGAAATTGGATATGAGGCATATGAAAACAGTCTGTACTATCTTTATAATTTTCTATATCTAAAATTATTCTAAAATAAAGATTTTAGGGGTTCCTGTTGTGGTGCAGTGCAAACGAATCTGACTAGGAACTATGAGGTTGCGGGTTCGAAACCCGGCCTCACTCAGTGGGTTAAGGATCTGGCATTGCTGTGGGCTGTGGTGTAGGTTGCAGATGAGGCTTGGATCCTACATTGCTGTGGCTGTGGTGTAGGCTGGCGGCTGCAGCTCCAATTTGGCCCCTGGCATGGGAACCTCCATATGCCCTGAGTGCAGCCCAAAAAAGCAAAATAAATAAATGAATAAATAAATAAATGTAAAGATTTTATTGAAAAATTTTCACATAAATGTGATGGCAAAAGTACATTCATTTGAAAAGGGCCTTTGGAAATGATGTCGGCAGGGCTCCCCCAGTCTTCCCAGTGCTGAGCCCGGTGGTGGAAGAACTGCCCTGGGCCTTGACGCCCCCGCGCCCAGGGCTGGAGCCACAGCTGCGATGAGACCTGCTCCCACAGGCTCAAGCTGTGACCGCTGCCCACTCTCCAGCTGCAGGCTGCCACAGAGCCTCCCCTCCTACGCTGCTGCTCCCTGCCTCTGCGTCCTGAGTCAGGCTTTGCCCCGATGTCTGTGGAGCCATACTGCTGCTTCCTCTGCACCCTGGGCCAGTCCACCTCTGTGCCCTGTCATCCCTGAGCCCACCTGCGGCTGTGTCCCACCCTCCACTGGGCGCCACGCTCCAGTTCTATTGGCATCGTGCACATGTTCATACCTCACACCCAGGCACCACCACTACGGCAACTGTCCCTGTGCCCCAAGCTCCAGTGCCACAGAGGGTCCAGGACTCCACTCCGCTGCCCTTGAGTGCTGGTATGGCAGACCCGGTGCCGAGAAGAATCTCTTGGCTAGAACCTCCTTCAAGTGGGAAAAGGAGAACAGGAGAGCACAACGGGCTTTGCCTCCCAAGCCACTGCAGACCCCACGGGACCTGCGGTCTTGGCCCTGAGGACCCCTGCGTGTTCACGAACACAGACTTCAGCCAGAGGAGCCACACAGAGATTCCGCACAGCACTGCACAGTCGCAGAACAGGACACGTGGCGCCTACCCAGCTGGTGCCATCTCTTTCCCACCAAAGACAGTCACAAAAAGCTAGGAAAGGGGACTGCTCCCTCCCTCGGTGCACAGGGATGTGAGGCCCGGGTTCTAGTTTAAACTGCTGCCTGATGACTTTGACCTGTCCTGGCAACAGACCCTCACATCCACAGAGTAAGGAGATGCAGAAACATCCCCCCAACATCCCCTGGCTTTGCCAACACCTTTGAAATGACAGAAAGAGTTACGCCAGAAGTGAAATGGAGCAGGACCCCATGGTCTCCCCCCAGCCCATGCCCTCCACCTGCCTTTGTCTATAGAAAACTTTAGCCAGCGAATAAGTGAGAAGTGAGAAAATGCAGAAGTAAAGGGAAATAGTCAAGCAAGACCAAATAATAATAGTCTAGTCATTAAGCAAAGCCAAGAACTTTTAGATACGGATTTTTTTTTTTTTTTTTTTTTTTGCTTTTTAGGGCCACACTCGTGGCATATGGAGGTTCCCAAGCTAGGGGTCGAATCAGAGCTACAGCTGCTGGCCTAAGCCACAGCCACAGAAATGCCAGATTCAAATGGCATCTGTGACCTACACCACAGCTCACAAAATGCTGGATCCTTAACCCACTGAGCGAGGCCAGGGATTGAACCTGCAACCTCATGGTTCCAGTCAGATTCGTTTCTGCTGCACCACGATGGGTACTCCTAGATTTGGATTTTTCTCTGAAATCTACATCTATTTATTTTTCTATACCTCTCCTCAAAAAAGGTAGAATTTCAAGTCCTATTCTTGAAGCAAAATATAAGTGATATCATTCATTAAATTATTTATTATTCATTCATTCTTTTTAAGGCGTGTATTTATTTATTTATTTGTTTGTTTATTTATTTTAGGACTACACCTACAGCATATGGAAATTCCCAGGCTAGGGGTTGAATCAGAGCTGCGGCTGCCAGCCTATGCCACATACACAGCAACGCAGACCCAAGCTACATCAGTGACCTACACCACAGCTCGTAGCAATGAAATCCTTAGCCCACTGAGCAAGGTCAGGGATCAAGTCTGTGTTCCCATGGATACTAGGCAGGTAACGAACGTCTGAGTCACAATGGGAACTCCCTCATTCATTCTTCTTAAAAAATAATTTTGCAGTGCCTACTATGTGCCAGGCACTATGTCAAATATTGGGAATAGATACCAAATGTTAGTAAATTAGGCTGGAATTCTTGAAAATAATCTTTTTGTACCTGCTTGCTATTTCTCAGACTTGATGTTCAAGATTCAGACCAAAGTATAGAGTTGCTACACTTTTGTCTAAATAATCGAAACTTCCTTTTTCCTTGTGGTGTTATATTTGATTTGATGCCACCTCTGGAGAGTAGGTCAGTTGGTACCCACTGTCCTCTGAACAGTCAATGCCCACATGGAAGCACTAGGCAGCATTCTACCTTGGTGAGATCGAAGCCTTACTACCAACCTAGCAAATATCTGCAGGCATGTACAAGTAGAAACTAAGAACTGTTTACTGTCTTGCGTGAGGAAAGGGCAGCCTAAGTTCTGGTATATTCTTAATTCTAATTTTTGGCTATAATAGTTACATCTCAGAAGTGAAAAAAATCTTCTGATCAAATTTTACTACCTTTCTATTCGATTACATGGTAATCTTTTCACTTAACAAATATAATTCTAATCAACTCAAGTTGATGCTGATCTTAATTCTCACCTACTTCCTTTCCCTGAAAACATCATGAAAGAGCAGTTTTGCTGCTCTCAGCATCTTGGAGTATTATTAGGAGCTATATTTCTAAACCGTTCCTATTAGAAAGTTAAAGTTTAAAAGTTGTTTGAAAAATAGAAAATTGACTTATGCTATAATTCTCTGTGCCCAGGTGAATATCAATTGCTTTAATGTCAAAAATGAAAAAGAGGAGTTCCTATCATGGCTCAGCAGTTAATGAACCCGACTAGTATCCATAAGGACATGAGTTCAATCTCTGGCCTCGCTCAGTAGGTTAGGGGTCCCGTGTTGCTGTGGCTGTGGTGTAGGCCGGCAGCTACAGCTCCAATCTGACCCTTAGCCCGGAAACCTCCATAGGCCTCAGGTGCGGCCCCAAAAAAACCAAAAAAAAAAAAAAAAAGAAAGAAAGAAAGAAGAAAAAGAAAGTGAACTAGGGTAGCTGGAACCCACAGCGAGAGCTGGCCCAGGGCACTCAGTCCCTCTGAAAGCCCGGAGACTTATCCAACCTGCCCAGCAGGGCTCCGTAAACCGCTGACACTGCTGTCCAGGCTCTGCGCGGAAGGAAAGAAGCCACAAAAGCCTTTTTAGAAAGATGGCTTGTTCACTTTGAGTATAATGTCGGCAACAAGCTTGAGTTAGAAAAAAATACCTTCCCCTAAGTTTTATTTACTTGGCATATTCTACCAAGACCCGACAGCAAGCAGTGTGATGATGACAGGAGCACTGGCTGTGCCATCAAGGAGACTTGGGCTTGAGGCCCAACCCTGACGCTTAGAGCTGTGTGACGCTGAATTTGTTTCCTTACCTACACATCAACAAATGCAATACCTTATAAATTATTGTTTCAAGACTGAATGAGATAAATTGTGTAAAGCAGCTGGCACATAGTAAGTGCTCAATAAATGGTGTACTAATTACCCTTCACATTAACCCATCTTAACATACCTTTTATTCTGTAAAATGTACCTAAAATTTTGTCTTATACTTGTCTCTTCTTTGTTTTCCAAGTTTCTCAGGATGGAAATATAACGAAGTTGAGCAAAAAGTAGTTACTGGATATTATTAGTCCAAATTCAAGTAATTTATATCAAATAATATATAATCTTTCATTCAGAAGAATCAGGATTATGTTAAATCTGGTTAAACATCTGACTCACGATTGACTGATAAGCAGGGGAGTAGGTTTACATCACAAAATGGGTCATAGTGCTCTAAGATCAGACAACGAGATACGAACAGCAAACCCCAGCCCCAGACTCTTTGCAAACCCCAGCCCCAGGCTCTTTGCAAACCCCAGCCCCAGGCTCTTTGCAAACCCCAGCCCCAGGCTCTTTGCAAACCCCAGCCCTAGGCTCTTTGCAAACCCCAGCCCCAGGCTCTTTGCAGGGCACGTGACTGACCCCAGTCAGGCCGAAAATAAACTGCAGAGCCGCAGTGCAGGGAAACGCATGCCAGCAACTGAGCCCAGGTTTCTAAACTGGGGGGAAATCCTCAAAAATAAGGAAATATACAAATACACATCCCATATAATCTCATCCCACGAAACCAATGTTCCAAATTTGGCTTATAAACTCGCAGAATCAACATATGGGTGAGTGTAGAGGGAGACCTCTATCATACAGCTTTACAGACTGCTTATATTGTTCACACTGTATTATGAAAGTGTTTGTTTGTTTGTTTGTTTTAGAAAAGTGGAATTTGCCAAAATGCTAGAATCGACTGGATTTAATGTGTGATCCTGGGGCATTTCACAGCAACAACTCCTTCTACACGGTCTACGGGATAATCCATTTTCAATCCTGGGACTTAAAATGTCCACCTAACACAAATATACAGTTGAAAACCTTTTAAAGTCAGCTATCCAGATGTTTCATCTAAACAAACCTAAACAGTTAATTTGGAAACACCCTCATGTCTGAAAGAATTTTTTTTTTCTTTTAGTGTTTAGATTCTACTGGATTCTTTGGGTTAATGTAGAAATGATAAATGAGTAACATCGGTAAGGAACATTTAAGATTTTGGTCATGGAGTTCCCATCGTGGCTCAGTGGTTAACGAATCCGACTAAGAACCATGAGGTTGCGGGTTTGATCCCTGGCCTTGCTCAGTGGGTTAAGGATCCTGCGGTGCAGTGAGCTGTGGTGAAGGTTGCAGATGCGGCTCGGATCTGGCGTTGCTGTGGCTGTGGCGAAGGCCGGCAGCTGCAGCTCCTATTAGACCCCTAGCCTGGGAACCTCCATGTGCCGCGGGTGCGGCCCTAGATAAGGCAAAAAGACAAAAAATAAATAAAAAAATTAAAAAAAATTTTGGTCGTGCCTTACTAGATAGTACTAATTTTTGTATCACATTTGATTTGCTTTAAGGAAACCATAAAAACATCAATTTTGCTAATTTCTTAGCAGTTCAAAACTAAGTTTGAAAGTAAGAAGAATCTCTCAGTATTTGGACAAGTTGACATTCAACCTGTAAGTCATTATTTTAAAGTACCACTAATTACGTATGTGTATAACTAGCTTTTCAAACAAACACAACCTCTTCCTTTACCCCTAATTTTCAGAATTTCTGTTAATGTAACATCTTGGCACAGCCAGCATTGGTTTTTGTCAGCTTGTAAGTGACCTTTACCTTCAAAAGTTTATACTATTCTCTGTGGACACTCTCTTACAAAAAGAAAAGAAAACTTCTTAAAATGTCATATACCCAATCAAATCACCAAGCAAGAAGCTGACAATGGTTTTCCTAAGAAATTACAGCCAGGTGGTTTAAGTCATTGACTTACTAGGACCGTAAAAATGTCAGCATTATGTGAGTACTTTGCAAAGGAAGTTAAACAATATACAATGTATGTGTGTATGTTCACACGTTCCCAACTTGTTAAACTGCTGTGTCAGCACAAGGATCAGAAAACATTAAAAGTCTTTTGCAGAAATAAAATGCAAGATTAGGAGAACTAAATACTGTATTTTTAAGTTGGTTTCTTTTTTCTTTGGGGTGCTCTGGCCAATATTTATTTGAACTACTGATCGGTCATGACGTGTAGCCTAAGCTGCCTATAGTTTCCAACCACAAGGAAATAATATTAACAATTAGGGGGGATTTTTGCTTTAAAATTTCCTTAAAAGTGTCGCTATAACTTACATGGCAAGTATGTGTCTGATAGCTTAGTTTATGGGAACACTTTACTCTCAGTACTAAATGAAACATGATAAGATTTGTATAAATAAGTGTTTTTGTATCTGTTTTTGTATTTAATTTAGAAATAATTGCCCTGGTAAAAACAAACAATGGGAAAAAATAATAGCAATGTGATAAAGCTAACTACGTGGTTACAGCACACCTACTCTATAGAATACAGAAACCAGGTTAAATGATGTGCAGGCAAAATCTCATTTCATCTTTCCAATAATCCTATAAGGCAGATACTATTATTATTCTTATGTTTCACTTAAGCAAACTGAGATACAGAAACGTTCAGTAGCCTTACTGCAGAGGCAGCGCCCTTGATCTCCAAACTATGCCCCCTCTGCATCTGCATATGGACCAAGAGAAAACACACCCTGCTTTTTAATATCCTCTTTCCATCCTTAATACTTGTACCCCCCCCCCAATGTCTTGCCATGAGTGGCATTTCGGGGTAAGAATTAAGACTGTGTTATTGGAACCTGATAAACTAGAGCTGGCAGTTTTGTGCTGAGCAACTATTTTCTCCTACTTAATAATGCACTGCTAGTCCACGCAGTTACTAAGTAGAAATCGAATCCCAGAGGAGTCCTCCATGATCTAAAGTATAAGACCCAGATTTAAAATAATTTTCCAATTTCTTTTAAAAATGTAATAAAAGTTTTAGAAGAATTGTTTCTGAATGGAAGCAGTATTATCAAACTGTATATTTAAAAAATAATATAGTATATTTAAATAAACAATAGTCTATTTAAAGAAATAGTATATTTTCTGTCTAATCTTGAACTAGTGGTTCTGACTCTCTCTAACTTTATCATGGTCTTTGAAACTCACCTTTATT
Organism: Catagonus wagneri; assembly: GCA_004024745.2. Classification (NCBI taxonomy): domain Eukaryota; kingdom Metazoa; phylum Chordata; class Mammalia; order Artiodactyla; family Tayassuidae; genus Catagonus; species Catagonus wagneri. The sequence continues at coordinate 857,154 of PVHT021183521.1, read as the reverse complement.
TCTGTTTTGCAGTGGTACATGCTTCTTGGGTTTACATGTGCTCCTGGAAGTTCAAGCTGTCTTGCCATAGACATGTTTCAGCAGTTTGTCGTTCCTCTCGCCATACTAGCTGAGCAGCTGAAAGCTGATACTCATGGATATTTTCTCTTAAGGAATTGCTTATGTGAAGCAGGGCTTTCATTAACTCCTCCTGAAGCCCTAAAGAAACAACCCTCCACAGGTTTCAGGTTGCACAATGGGGAAATCCGGGGGGTAGGGAAGAAGTGGAGAAGGAAAGGAAGAGGAGGGAAAGGAGGAGAAGGCGGCCCGAGAAAGGGAAGGCAGCGTGGCTTCCTTTCCCAGGCTGGGTCTAGGGCAGCGTGGTAACCAGAAGAGCCCCCCCCCCCCCGCCGCCCCAGGCGGATATTCAGGGTGCCTGGGCTTCTCCGAGGTTCCCACCACCCAGAGAACCAGGCTGCAGGCCTCTGCAGGGATGCCATGCCTTACCAGGTGCTCACCTGCCCTCCTGGGTGGGCCGGGGTTTGCCCTCCTGGTGGAATCCCAAGGCAAAGCTGCCTAGTCCTCTATGTCCTTAAGAGCATCTTTCATTTCAGATTTTACATTGGAAACCTCTCCCTGTGCCTTCCACCTGCGTGAGAAAGGAGAAGCCATAGCCACAGCAGTCCTTCCTCTCGAGTGCTTGAGAGGATCAGGGTCACTCCCTCACGCAAAATCCTACAAAGCTCCCCCAGAGTCCTTGTCTTGCCTTGAAGCCCTGGTGAGCTGCCCCTGTCATTTCTCCCATACCCCACCCCCTGCTAAAAGCCCTCCAGCCACTCTGGCCCCAGCACCCTTCAGACCCGCCCTTCACGTCCGCTCCCCCCACAGTTGGGGGGGTCCCCTCCCAAATCCTCAGCCTTTAGTCAGGCTTCCGCCATGAGGAGCGTCTCCAGTGTCCTTTTCTAACTACCCTGATTAAGATGGCAGCCTAGGATCTGTGCCCTCAGCCTACCTCACTTTTCTGCACAGTACTTATAACCCTGACTTTTATACATTCACTTGTTTTCTTTCTCTCCCAACAGAAAGGAAGCTCCTTGAATGCGAGGCTTCGCTCCGATTTGCTCAGTGTGTGTCCCAGCACCTGCAGCAGCTGCTGACACAGAAAGAGGGCACATCTAGTGCTTGATGAAGGACTAGAAAGATGACTGGATCAACTCTTGTCTTTGTTTTCTGTTGGAGGTTTTCACTCCAAATGAGTCTTTCTGCAGGGTCCTGACCCCTACCTCACACTATAAATACACCTGAGGGTAAAATTCCCAGCAGACACATTTGGACACGTCTGAATCCCAGCAAGATAAGTTAGGTAAGCTTTTGCCCCTGAGCTCCAAGCTGCATGCAAGCCGACTTCCTTAGATGCCACACGTCCTCCTGCAGATTTTCTCAACTATGTCTAAATCCTGCCTAGATGAAAGCTGGGACCTTTTATATATTATCTTTTAATTTGAAAATTCACTACCATTTTTAAAAAATCTTTTTTTTTTTTGCCTTTTTGCCTTTTAGGGCTATACCCGCAGCATAGGGATGTTCCTTGGCAAGGGGTCAAAGTGGAACCACAGCCGCCGGCCTGCGCCACAGCCACAGCAACGCCAGATCTGAGCTGCATGTGCGACCTGCACCACAGCTCACGACAACACTGTATCCTTAATGCACTGAGTGAGGCCAGGGATTGAACCTGCAACCTCATGGTTACTAGACGGATTTGCTTCCTCTGCGCCAGGACAGGAATTCCTGCTTTTGTTTTTCTTACCTTTGTATTGTAGTGCTTTGCCTGTATGCAAATGAGATTCTTAAGAAAAATTTAGCATGATTTTGTTTAGGAGAAAAGCCTTGAGCAGTCATGCTGTAAAAATGCAATAGAAGAGTGGTAAGACTATAAATGTTTACAGTGAAAAAGGAGAAGCTTGGTTTCTGGCTTTCACACAAACTAAATGAAATTGGGCAAATTGCTAAACCACTCTTGGTTGAGTATTCTCTTAGTTAAAATAACTCTTACACAAGAGTAGGTCAAATAAAATTTGAAGATGTAGGTTAGAACTTTGTAAGATATGAAGCAGTCTCTTGGTATGTCTTTCATTCCTGGAACCCCCTTTTCACCCCCACATTACGGATGGGAAGGCCCGCCCTGTGCTTTACAGCTAGTTACCGCAAAGGTAGATGAATGCAAGTCTCTTGGTCATGGGCTTGTAGATTACCAACATGGTCAAATACAGAAAATATGTCTTCTATGATTCTGAAGCAAATTTCCTGTTGAAAATTACCTGCGTATTGGAATTGTCCTTTACACATCATTTCTTTTTACATCTGCACAAGTTAGGTACACTTAGCATGGAACTGACAGCAGAGAAAAGTTAAGCCTACACCATAATCACATACCAAGTTGCAAGCAGGCCTTTTAAAAATTATGTAATAGGAATTATTAAGAAAATAAAGACATATATCCTGGAGAAGTTGTGATAAACCATGTGATTATTTTCTTCAATCTTTAAATGCTTGCTTTCAGAGTAAATTTAAAAATGGAAGAAAATTAAATATTGTTTCAACAGTACCTGGAGAAAAAAAAAAAGGCTTCAATTTGAATGTGAGATCAAAAAGTGTACCTGCTACTCTCTAGTAGACAAGTCCAAAACCTTAATTCCCAGCATTATAGAAGGGATTTTTATTTTATTTATTTATTTATTTATTTGGTCTTTTTGCCTTTTCTAGGGTCGCACTCAGGGCGGCACATGGAGGTTCCCAGGCTAGGGGTCTAACAGGAGCTGTAGCCTCCAGCCTACGCCACAGCCACAGCCACAGCAACGCGGGATCCGAGCCGCATCTGCAACCTTCACCACAGCTCACGGCAGCGCCGGATCCCCGGCCCACTGAGTGAGGCCAGGGATTGAACCCGCGACCTCATGGTTCCTAGTCGGATTTGTTAACCGCTGAGCCACGATGGGAACTCCTAGAAGGGACTTTTAAATGACACGGTAGGAAAGGGGTGTGAAACTTGAGAGAAGAGCCACCCTTTGCGTCCGGAGCTGCCTGGTGCTGTGCAGCTAACTATCAGCGCAGGCAAGGATGAAGACAGACCAAGAGCCCTTGGCGATCACGTCTGAACAGACAAAACCTGAATGTCGTCCACGCCACGAAATGCCCAGTACTCTCTGGCCAGTGGGAGCAGTGGCTGCAAGGCTACCTTAGCCCAGCCGTCCAGCCTCCTGCTGGAACTTGCTGAGACATCTGGACATAAAACTGCTCGCGACCAGGAGCCTCCAGCCCAGAACAGAGCCCTGCTTCCTCAGACGCTCCCCCAAATCTCAGCAAGACATTTGCATGTGGAAGGGAGCACGAAGCCGAAGCCGGGGCGGAGAGCTCCCGCTTCCCCACCCTTGCCCTGGCTGAGTGGGAAAGGTGGCTTGTGATGTGAAGCCCCTGTCATTTCGGGTTTTTTTTTTCACTATCACAGCCGGTGTTCTCTTCTTAAGAGAGACCGCAGAGAAAATTCCGTACCTCAGAGGGATAACCTCCAACCGCCAGCTGTCTGTCACCAAGATCTGGAAGTAGAGGGAGAAAATACAGCAGCAGAGAAGTAACTGGGGTGGGCTTTTGAGGACCTGAGAACAAATTCCTTCATTTACCAAAAAAGAATAGAGCACGGACGCTGATCCAGGAGGGGCAGTAAATGCTTCCTGTTTCCTACAAAACTGACTGAATCCTCAGAGCAGCCCAGAGGCTATGTGCCTGTCCCCTGCAGCTGAAGCAGGTGGCAGTAAAGTGACCTACTCAGTACTCCTCGGCTGGTCACGGCCAGTCACAGGCTCCTCGGCTGGTCATGGCCAGTCACGTACTGCTCAGCTGGTCACAGCCAGTCACGGACCCCGCAGCTAGTCACATCGTCGGGATGTGTGCTCCTGCCGAGGACCTGAGCTCCCCTGACTGAGGGGACTCTTTCCTGTTTTTTGTTGGAAGGAGGGAGATTATCGCTGATTCATTTATGCAAATGAGTGTTAAAGAGGAACGTAAACCAAGTCTACCAGAAGATTTTTGTTTCGATTTTTACAGGTACTGTTATATTCAATCACATCATTTAAGATAATGTAATCTTATTCAAAACTCCTAAATAATATTTTCCACTAAGAATCTTCGACATGTATGAGATGCAACCAAAGGACATTTTATTCTTCACAACTCAAATCAAATGATTTCTATTCTGTAACCTAGCAGAAAAAAATATTATGCTGATAACTTGCTAACCAAAAAACCTTCTGTAGGCATCTCCGTAAGAGATGTGTAGTAAGCTATCATGCAGTCTAAACTCAGATAAAATGGAAGTCCCAAAAGACGGCTTTTGGGGGCATTTGAGTGGCTTTGCTTTGGAGTGATCAGAATTTGTACTAAAGGGTATGACCAAAGGTCCCCAGACAGCCCAAAGCTTTTATCTCTTTTTGCCAACTTGTTACCTTTTCCTCCTTCCCTTGGTGAAGCCTGCAGGGGATTTCCAGAGTTTTCCAATGTTTCTGCTTCTTTCTTTGGCTGATGCTGTGGTATTTGACACTGAGGTCACAGTGGCTGTAGGGAAATGAGGTGGGTTAGGAAAAGGGCGGAGAGGCTGAAACCCACAGCCAAGAGTGTCTGCTGGAAAAGAGAAGACAGAGCCTCTGGGAACAAACTGATGGGGACTAATTATCAAATATGGAAAGTCATCCCAAATGGAGGGAAAACAGAAACAAGTTAGACCTGATGTAGCGCACTGATGTTTGAATCAATCAACTCAGACACTCTTTCCAGTGTTAGAGTCTTTCACTCAGGATTTTGCTATTAATGGTGAGTGGCATTTCATTGGGGTATGAAACTCCAAATCTTCTACCACTTACTTCTAGTTCTGGATCCCAAGAAAGAAACCTTTTATTACCAGCCAGGAGTAGTCTGAAGCCCCAATATCTCCTCCTGGCCGCCAGGGCTTGATTAGATGCAGTAATGGCTAATTGCCTTTTCTCTGGGACATGGGTTGTTCAATAGCTCATGCCAGCATCCCCAAAGTACCAGATACGGGATACGGCCACAAATGATCACACACACACAGAATCCCACTCTCAATCATGTCTGGAGAAAGCAGGGAAGTGGGGTGGAGGAGGAGATAGAGAGAAACCTTGACCTGCCTTCTAATGGAGACACTTCGGTTCATGCTGAGATGGTAAAGGAAGTTTCTGCAGATCCTGGGAGCCCATATTCCAGCCGAGACACTATTAACCTGCTCCTCTGCCTGCTTTAGGAAGGTATGATATTTCCAAAGTGCTTATGTTCTTATGTCCCTTTATAGATTGGGCAGTGACTCACTGTCTTCACAAAATACACACAGTGTCCCAAATTTGCTGGAGGGTTTGGTTTTGGCTTTCTCTCCCAGTGGACCAGTGGACTGTCCTTGTTCTGCTTCCATCTCTCACTGATCTGCCATCCAGCTTTGGACAGCCCAGGACAGGTGATTTCTCTGGGGAAATCAGCTACATTCGCCATCCTCACCTTGACTCTTTCCTACAGCAAAGCTGTAAAGCCTTCAGTGAGCCAACTAACCCACAGTGAGTTTTGTGTGCAGATATTTCTTCAGCTTTATTTTTTTAGCCTTAGGAAATTTCGCTGATGTAATGATTGAAATTGTGTTGACATGAGTTAAATACTCAAGTATAATGTGCTGAGTTGATCACGTGGGAGTGTCTTGAACTGATGATATTGCTTGTCACGGTTTGCCATCTGAAGTGTACCCCAAGGGAAGACTTTAAATGTTTAAAGAAATTTGAATTTCAGATTAAGTAGAACCTTGAAAATAGGCAATGTGATTGGCTGTTGGTTTTGGCACATGATGAGCACCTGTTGCTCAGTAGAAAGTCTAGAAACCCTAGAGATCATAAAAATTGCCACCTGCTTATTCATATTCTACCTAGACAGTTCCCTGACGTTCTTTAAGTTTTTAGGACTTAGTAGTCTGTCTCTGATAAATGCCATATCTTCAGACCCTGCACTCCTAGTCCCGAGCAGTGACACGGCCACCCAGAGCTTCCGCCCACTGAGGCAGAGCCCCCAAGGGCATCAGACAGACTAAAATGTGCTCAGACTTGCCTCATATCCCCACACGCTTGTGTCATGAGTACAGTCTATCTGCCAGCACATTCGTTTGTCTAGATAAGACAATGCTTTCTTCGGGGGGTGTGCTGGCAACCAGCTGGGATATGTAGAGCTTTACACAGAAGAGACTGGTGCCCCAACTCCTTCTTTGAAGAAGCCTTAAGACAATTTATTCCAGCTCTTTATTGTTACTCAGATTCCTACTCTCACACAGATACACACTGAGCCCTGGGGAATTTGCTGCCTCTTGCCATTTTACAGTTGGCTCAGTAACTGTGTTTGCATGAAAAATGATGGCACTGTGACCACTGAGGCCAGAGGTGATGTTTTTGCATCACAATCTCCTTTTTTTCTTTTTACAGTGACACCTGTTGTTTCCAGGCTAGCATTCAAATCCGAGCTGCAGCTAAGGCCTACACTGCAGCCCTGATCATACCAGATCTGACTCACATCCACAACCTATACCACACGTTTCAGCAACACCTGATCCTTAACCCACTGAGCGAGGCCAGGGATTGAATCCACATCCTCATGGAGACTATATCAGGTCCTTAATCCACTGAGTCACAGTGGGAACTCCAATAAACCTCTTAACAACACCAAACATATTGTGAAAGAGCCACATCAATTATTAGGACTTTATTCTAGTTTTTAATCAGACAAAGATGAAATAACTTAAGTGGAAACATCTCTAGCAACCATTTTTTTTCCTATTATAGATTGTTTATTGATTATTTCTTTTTTAAAATTTTTATTATAGTTGGTTTACAATATTCTGTTAATTTCTTTTGTACAGCAAAGTGACCCAGTCATACATATATACACATTCTTTTTCTTACATTATCCTCCATCATGTTCCATCACAAGTGATTAGATATAGTTTCCTGTGCTATATAGCAGGACCTCATTGCTGATCCACCCCAAAGGCAGTAGTTTGCATCTATTAACCCCAGTCTCCCGTCCATCCCACTCCCTCCTCCTCCACCTTGGCAACCACTCGTCTGTTCTCCATGTCCTGTGGAAAGGTTCATTTGTGCCATATATTAGATTCCAGATATAAGTTATATCATATGGTATTTTTCTTTCTCCTTCTGACTTACTTCACTTTGTATGAGAGTCTCTAGTTCCATCCATGTTTGAAAATGGCATTATTTTGTTCTTTTTTATGGCTGAGTAGTATTCCATTGTGTATATATACCACATCTTCTTAACACATTCATCTGTCGATGGATAATTAGGTGGTTTCCATGTCTTGGCTATTGTGAATAGTGCTGCAATGAACATATGGGTACAGGTATCTTTTTCAAGGAAAGTTTTATCTGGATATATGCCTGAGGGTGGGATTGCTGGGCCATATGGTAGTTCTATGTTTAGTTTTCTGAAGTACCTCCAAACTGTTTTCCATAGTGGCTGTACCAATTTACATTCCCACCAACAGTGAAGGAGCGTTCCCTTTTCTCAACACCCTTTCCAGCATTTGTTATTTGTTGACTTGTTAATGATGACCATTCTGACTGGTGTGAGGTGGCACCTCATAGTAGTTTTAATTTGCATTTCTCTGATAATTAGCGATGTTGAGCATTTTTTCATGTGCCTGTTGGCCATCTTTATATCTTCTTTGGAGAAATGACTATTCGGGTCTTCTGCCCATTTTCCAGTTGGGTTGTTGTTGTTTTTGCTGTTGAGTTGTATAAGTTATTTGTATATTTTAGAGTTCAAGCCCTTGTCAGTTGCATAGTTTGAAACTATTTTCTCCCATTCTGTAGGGTGTCTTCTTCTTTTTTTTTAATGGTTTCCTTTGTTGTGCAAAACTTTTAAGTTTGATTAGGAATCATTTGTTTATTTTTCTTTTTATTTCTGTTGCCTTGGGATATTGACCTAAGAAAACATTTGTATGGTTGATGTCAGAGAATGTTTTGCCTCTGGGAATTTTATGGTTTCTTTTCTTATGTTTAAGTCTTTAAGCCATTTTGAGTTTATTTTTGTGCATGGTGTGAGGGTGTGTTCTAGTTTCATTGATTTACTTGCAGCTGTCCAGTTTTCCAGCACCACTTGCTGAAGAGACTGTCTTTTTCCCATTTTATATTCTCGCCTCCTTTGTTGAAGGTTAATTGACCCTAGCAACTGTTTTAATTTCTGGGAAAACCAGAACTCCGCACTGTGTTAGGTTATCTGTGGTCAGTCTTCTACTCCCACTGTTCCCATGCCCTCTGCCTGCCAGAGTTGTGAACTGCATGTGTGAGCACCTGTGCTTTATTTTGATTAACTTGTGCATCTGTCAGCAAGATGTGTCCTCGGGTAATCGCTCTTCACTTTATGACATTTTTAGTTCACAAAAGGCTTCATAGGAGCATATACACACACACTCACAGGTCTTTCTATTAAAAACCCTAGAATTATTATGGGAATATAAACGTGGCGAAAGCACTCCACACTGCCCCATACTCGAGCGAGAAGGGATTGCAAGGAGCAAGGGGCCCTGTTTCCTCAGGTCAGCTAACACTCTATTGCCCAGAGTGAGTCCTGTGACCAACTGAGATCAAAGGGCTAGGAAGGGGCCTCTGCCCTGTTAGAGAGGGATTGCAGAGCCACAGAGCAAAGGGCCCGGGAACAGGGAGAGTTGAAGGGCTGTGCCGTGAGTACAGAGAGCCTACCACAGCACACACTCCAGTTTTTCTAGAAATTAAAATGGTCAGTAAAGACATCTCCACATGGGTTATTTCACCCTTATTTCTTTAAAAACTGAAATAAAGTCCTAAGGATTGATTGAGGTGGCCCCTTCATGGTACAGGGTCACAGGTTTCCCATCACTGCAGCCTAAGGGCACCCCTGGAACAGGAAGACAGAGTTCTTAGGATAAAAACCACTACCGGTCCTCTCAACTGGAATACCAAATTGAGGACTTGGACAAATTCTCCATAGACCTCCCTGCCCCAAGTGTCCTGTGGGAGATTGCCAGGGAAATGGTGTCCACACTCCCTCACCTGCCTTCATCTAACACACTTCCTGGCTAAGGGAGCACCAAGTTCTCAGAATTGAGGGAAAGAAGACATCTGTGGATAAAGGGGAGAGAATTCATTAGAGGAAGAGAAAAGGCTATGCACTGCACTAGACTTTCCACATATTGCCCTTCACGAACCCTAGAAAACCGTGGCAGGGAAGGTGGGGTTGTCCCCCACGGTACATCAGGCTGTAGAACTAGTGTCTGATAGAGCCAGGCTTCGATCCCAGACTCCCTGGCATTTAAATCAATTCCTCTTTTTCCATCCCCATGTTATTTCACATCAGAACCTGCCCTATGAGCCAGAAATTGGAGCAAGCATGTCCACACAGCTATTTCTTCTGGTCTATCATTGCCTAGATCTTTGTGTGTGTGTGTGTGTCTTTTTGCCTTTATGCAGAGCCGCACCCGCGGCATATGGAGGTTCCCAGGCTAGGGGTCTAACAGGAGCTGGAGCTGCCGGCCTTTGCCACAGCCACAGCAACGCGGGATCTGAGCCGCGTCTGCAACCTTCACCACAGCTCACAGCAACGCTGGATCCTTAACCCACTGAGCAAGGCCAGGGATCGAACCCGCAACTTCATGGTTCTTAGTCGGATTCACTAACCACTGAGCCACGAAGGGAACTCCTATCATTGCCTAGATCTTTAAGAAAAAACTGTCTCAAAATGAACAAACTTCCTTCTTAAAGTACAAAATAAATTATTAAACTTTTCAAACATCTCAGAAAGTATATCTTTGTACAGGTAATTTATTATTTGCCTTCCCGTTTAATTAATATCCAGTTCTCAGTAATGGACTTTGGAAACTTCCCAGCCTCGAGTCAAAAGGAGATGTAATGTCGATTCAGTGTGACACTATTAAGCTTCTACTGTATCCCACGGGGTGGCTTGTCCTGTGGCTTCCCAGGGCAGATGTCCAAGCCATTGCCTTTTCCGCAACAGCCCCTTCATTTCTTGGTACAGCCACGGACAAAATAAAGTTTCCTGATATAGGTCTTTAGGTTCTGTAAACCGCATCTTCCCCCTCAGAACAAGCTCAAGGGATGTATGAACTGCAGTTTGGTCATGTGAAATCATGTTTATTGAAGATCAACATCTGCACAAGGCCTTTAAGGCTTTATAGAGAGAATGATAAACGCATGACTACACTTCGATACCAATGGTTTCTTCCACTCAGGTTAAAATGTCACTATTGGAAGGAGTAATCTCAAGATCCAGTGCTCTGAGTTCTTGTTAAGGAAGAACAATTATGTCATTTTATCATCTTGACTGGCATCTGGTAACATTCCTGAGGCGTCTTTGTGTGTTTGCTTCAGTGCCTCTCAGGTCGCTGTGGGGTAGTTTTGCAACTCGAGCTCCTGGGGGCCTTGGCAGGTGCAGGGGTCTGGTCTCCCTGGTGGTCTTTGTCCCTAGCTAGGTGAGGCTGCCTCCCCTCTGCCGTCACAGACCCCCTCTTGGGCCGTCACAGACTCCTCACCTCGGGCCCGCCACACGCAGAGGACCTGGAGTTTTCTGCTTCAGGAGCTGTGACTCAGCTGCTTCCTTTGTACCAGGGCGTCTCTATTCCCTTTGTCTCTTGTTTTCTGATGAACTTCCAGAGCGGCCTTAGAGTGATTATAAGGAAGAGAATGGAAAACTAATCAGAGTTCAAAAAAAGGTGACCAAAGTGTTTCAAACCAATAACTGAACTGTAAGAGGAAACTTAAAAGTTATTAAATGGAACATCTTTTCAGTATTACTGGAACAGGTTTTTATAAACAGCATATTGATTCTTTCTCTCCAAAAGTGTATGAATATTAATTAGCAAGAGGAAATAAGCTTAAACTAAAACAGAGATATTGAGGTGGTCCAGAGAAAGAACGCCCACTGGTCGATAACTGACATGGGTTATCCTGTGGTAAGTGGAGAGGGGATGATGAAGAAAACAGCTCCTGGTGTATAACAAGAACTTAATACGTGTACTACAGATCTTTAGGTATTAAAAAGGCTTTTATACTGAATTTTCCTGTTCTTTCTGAGTTTGGCAGAACGTTGACTGATGTGCAGTGACACATATATGCAAGCACAAACCTTGCTCTCCAATGAGCTTGAGAAGTTACATAGCAACAAAAACTAAATGGATTTTTTTAGTGCAGAAGTTGTTTAAAATGTTACTGTGTGATCTTAGTCACAAAAATGATAAATTAAGAGACTGTTTCCCAAACTGCTGACAAAAACCTGTATCCTTGAGCATCCTATAAATACCTCCTCCCACAGTTCTGTAGGCCACTTGGGAAAACACTTCTCTTCTTGGGGTTAGGGCCTTAAAAGTCCGTTTTAAAATATGATTTTGACCTAGGTCAAGAAAATCAGACTACTGTAGTTTGTTTAGTCTTCCACTATTTGGTCACTTTCCTAATCAGAAACATTCAGTGAGGCCTGCCTCCTAGCATTTGAAATCTTCCCCCGCATGGCCTTCAGGGCCTCTCCAAACCTGTCATATTTACCCATCTTTTTTCCCCACGACTTGCCCAGGGCTTCCTTCTACTTGATCAGGTTTACCATATAAGAAACACTGACCTCTGCAATTAGCAAAGCAGGCAGCCAACAAATTTCAGAGCAAATCAGCTGGAAGTCAATAGAAAAAAAATTGCATATAGTGACTGCATTTTGAGAAAATGCCTTCATAAAACCCAAGAACACTCAGAGTTCCCTGGTGACCTAGAAGTTAAGGACCCAGCATTGTCACTGCTGTGGCTCAGGCCGCTGCTCTGGCCTGGGTTCATTCCCTGGTCTGGGGACTTCCACGTACTGTGGGTGCAGCCAAAAATAATCCAAGAGCTCTCTGTAATTAGTAGTAAAAACTCCAGACAGGAGCAAATGTGCAGCAGAGACTGCTCAGAGCAAGGCACCCTGACACACAGGAGGAGTTCCTGTGTCCAGAAGGAACAGCATCCAACAGAGCAGCGTGCCCGCCACAGAACAAGGGCAGTTATGGAGCGGAGTATGAAGAAGAAGGAATTATCATCTGACATCAGTATCTATTTATGTGATCTCGCATGCACATCGCATAACGAAGCAGCCTGCATCCTTCTCACTGCAGAGCGCATTCAGTTACTCTCAACAGCGCCTGTAATCTTCCTCACAAACTCTAAGCCTATAAGAGCTACTCAAAAGGAGATGTGTGCCACACCTGGACTACAGGTGACTCTGACTTCTACGGTAAAAATGTCTCGCGGAAAATGAGTAGAAGAGGGTCAGCAGTCCTACGTCACAGAACTGTCTCAACTAGGGTTTCTTCTGTCTGGTTATGTGTCTGCCCGGCACCCATCATAATGCACCCATCACAGAAGGCTGGCTGAGAGCACAGGAATTTGATCCTCTGGATAAGCTAATACAGTTATAAAGTCGACCAAGACTTTCCACACGTAGTTTCAAAATACTGAAAATAGTTTATAGATCCCTTGTATTACTCTTGAGGACCTCAAATATCCTGGGCATTCGGGCTGGAAACCCTTTTTTCAGTAGATGTGTTCTTGACAAACCAGCCCCTGAGGCAGTGCCCAGCTCCACCCAGCCCCCGCCCCAGAAGCCTCACTTTGGGCTGTTGCTGAATGGGTGTGTGTCCCTTGACCGTCCCACCACTGGTTCGTATTATTTCTTCCTGCTTTCCCCAGCTGTCTAGCTCCTCCTCAGACTGTGTCTACAGAGAAGGTAAAGTTTATTTAACCTAAGGACCTATGTAGGAAAATGCGTGATTGTTGAGAGGGTTTTGTCATTCTTGACGAGCCTTTACAAGACGAATGAGTCACACGGAGCTTAGCAAACGCTGGCATGCCAGAGTCTGACCAGAGAGCAGAATTTGGATTTTTGTTTTATATTAAGTAACTGTTTTAAAGGGCTTTCTGTGAATTTCCTTGGTGAAGAAATTTGTTATCCTGAGAACTTGAAAACTATAAGCAACATCACTCTTCAGACCTAAATATTTTTCTTTACAGGTTACAGTGGGGGAGCTGACCACCTGACCTATCACCTAGGTCAACCTCTTCACTTTACAAATGGGAAACTGATGAGTTCCCATTGTGGCGCAGTGAAAATGAATCCCACTAGCATCCATAAAGATGTGGGTTCGATCCCTGGCCTCGCTCAGTGGGTTAAGGATATGGTGCTGCCATGAGCTGTGGAGTAGGTCGCAGACATGGCTTGGATCTTGCATTGCTGCGTCTGTGGTGTGGGCTGGCAGCTGTAGTTCTGACTGGACCCCTAGCCTGAAAATTTCCATATGATGTCAGCCCGGCCCTAAAAAGCAAAAAAATAAAATAAAATAAAAATAGGAAATTCAGCCCAGTAAAATTAATTTATCTACATAAGACACCCAATTGATTAGAACTGGCAGTATAACTAGAAGGGCTATCCAAACAATGACCCTGTTTAAAGTAAAGGGGCAGTGTTAATCAGTACGTCAGGATAATAGGTATAATCTGGGAGTGAGCCAGTCACACGAAGGTCCACGGTCCTCCTAATTATAAGCAGGTCTTCTGCATCGTATAGTAACCTACCCTAACACCAACTAGTATGAATAGTAAAAGCACTTTTGTGCAATGGTTTTATTGAAAATAAAAGTGGTTTTTGATGGAGAAAAAAATTTAATTTTGATTTACAAACTCAGCTTGAAAAAAATTTTTTAATGTTTATGCAATGAACTAATAAACCCTGAATTCATTCTTCATTAGCATTTCTGTAATATCACAACTTTACATTATAATAACTAGGATGTAACAAAGCACTTAAGCAATAATGTAAATTTTCAAATTCCTCAGCTTGAGTAAAGAAGGCAAAGAAACTATTAATCAAAGACATATTTAATAATTTTGAAAATTATAATTTAGTTTTCATATTAGATTCAGGGATTGGCTGTTATGTATATGTGGAAGCAGAAGTGAAGCTTTGCAAACAAAAATAGGACTGCTGTAATTAAACTTCTGGTTATGGAGTAAAACTTAAACATGAAAATATGTTGTAATAATCAAGATCTGAGTGACGCATTCTGTGTGTATGTGTCTTTTTAGCACCACACCTGTGGCATATGGAGATTCCCAGGCTAGGGGTCAAATCAGAGCTGCAGCTGCCAGCCTACACCACAGCCATAGCTATGCCAGATCAGAGCCACGTCTGTGACCTACACCACAGCTCACAGAAAAGCTGGATCCTTAACCCACTGAGCAAGGCCAGGGATTGAACCTGCTTCCTCGTGGATACTTGTCAGATTTGTTTCTACTGAGCCACAATGGGAACTCCAGAGTGATGTATTTTAATGACTTATTTAAAGAAGTAGCTGAAAAACAGAGATGCTAATGATTGACCAAGGAACTCCAAATACAGATCAATAGAGAAACTTCTTTGATTACTTACCGAATGCAGATACCTTGCTAGTTAGGGATTCAAATATGGAAAAAATAAGATTCTGGTTATGAGGAATCTACATAATGTGATTCAAAAACATAATGCATGAAGATTTAAAAACAATACATCCGACAGTACCAGGCAGACTCTGAGCTCCTCTGGAGTTTGCTGTGTGTATAGCTGCTGAATGATTTCAGATAGAGAGCAAGAACAAAGAGCAGGAAGGATGGAGCTGGGCTGCAGGGATGTGTGGCTGGAAGCAGATACCTCTGGGGAGGACTGATGGAGCTGTAGGGGAATGCTTCACCATCAGCACGGCCCTGGAGTTTCAGCTTACAAAGGCTTAGTCTCAACCAGATCCTGGCTGGAACCAGTGCACACTAGTTTATGCACATGCACAGAAATGATTTGTTTTGTTTTCATTTCTGTGTTACTTTTTGAATGAGAAAAAATTAACTTTAAAAATAATAAAGAGGAGTTCCCGTCGTGGCTCAGTGGAAATGAATCTGACTAGGAACCATGAGGTGGTGGGTTTGATCCATGGCCTCGTTCAGTGGGATAAGGATCCGCGTTGCTGTGAGCTGTGGTGTAGGTTGCAGATGCGGCTCCGACCCCGCATTGCTGTGGCTGTGGTGTAGGCCGGCAGCTGTAGCTCCGATTAGACCCCTAGCCTGGGAACCCCTGTGTGCACATGGGAACGCATTTTTGGTAAATTTTATCTGACATTCTGTCTGTTGGAATGAACGCCAGTAGATTTATTTTAACATACCTCTGCACTCAGCAGAGGATATTGAATTTTAAAGCCACAGTCTGTCCATGGGTAGCAGCAGAGAGCTCATCTGTACAGCAACATTTAAGACTCGGTTTCTGGTGTCCACTCATTAGCTCTCACTGAGGAGCATTCAACAAGGCACTCAGGCACCCACAGCAGAGGGTGTCTACCTCCCCAGTTTGGGGGAAGCTTGACAGTAACAGTTACACTCCAGCACATTTTGCCTTTTTTTTTCTTTTTTTGGCCACACCCATGACATGCAGAAGTTTTTAGGCCAGGGATGAAACCCGTGCCGCAGCAACAACCTGACCCACACAGTTCATGAGATTCTTAATCCACTGAGCCACCAGGGAACTCCATCAACACATTTCTGTAGATACTGAAACTGCCCTATCATCAATATCAACTGCAACTGAGAAAGAAAACTAGTAGATGAAAACACTGGCATTTTATACTAAAAGCTTACTCTGAAAGAGAGAAAGAATAAGAGTGAGATTTACATATTTTTATATTTGTTTTAAATATTTTTTCCTAAAAAGAAGCATTGCGGCTATAATTGAAGCCCGTCTCATTCTCTTCCTCCGCAAAGGAACTTCTACAATAAATTTGGTGTACATTCATACCATGTTTTTATGGCTTCGTATGCAAAAGAACATTGCTTCCTATTCTTTTTATTTAGATATCGAGAGGTACATAATGTTCTATAGCTTACTTTCTACTCAAATAAGAGATTTGTACAAAAAAATCAATACGATCCCTAAGTTTAAACATGTATCTTGGAGTTCCCATCGTGGTACAGAGGAAATGAATCCAACTAGGAACCATGAGGTTGTGGGTTCGATCCCTGGCCTCACTCAGTGTGTTAAGGATCCAGCCTTGCTGTGAGCTGTGGTGTAGGTCGCAGAGGGAGCTCAGATCTGGCGTTGCTGTGGCTGTGGCACAGCAGAGCTCCGATTACATCCCTAGCCTGGGAACCTCCATATGCTGCAGGTACAGCCCTAAAAAGACAAAAAGACCAAAAAAATGTATTTTAATCCAAAATAAATGATTCGTAAGACTATGGTTTATAACCAAAATATTCTTTCTTAAGAGGGGTGTTAGAATGTTTTTGATGACAGCCTTGCTCACTAATGTCCATTTAGTTCCTAATGTTTGCAGGAACACATTCCCAGCTCTCTTTTCTCCCACTCAGTTTGGATTTTCTGCCCACTCACTTATACAGGATCCCACCTAGGTTCCCGGAGGGAGGCCACATGCGGCATAGGAGGATGTGTGGCAACTGTGGATTCCTGGTTGTCATCTGTCAACACGGCATCTAGGACAATGTCCTTGCTCCCTCTGACCTCTGGTTCACCTGCTGCTCTTTGCTAAGTCCTGTTCCCTCCAGTATGGGTCCAGGACCAGCTCTGAGGCACTGGTCTATGACACTGGCCCTTGCTGAGAGATGGTCTGTAAGGATGGTTTCAGAGCCCAAACCTGTCACGACGGCTGTTGAAACCCTTTCTCACCACCCAATCTCCAGAGCTCACTGGAGGAAGGAGGGCAGGGCCATGACACCCACCACTGTCAGAATCTACTCACCTCTCATTTCCTTTCTGATACTTCTTCCAGTCTGGGCCCAGGAGACTGATCTGGTCTGGAGGTAAGAAGGAACCAGGAAGTTGGCTCATACAACATCAAGTGCTGCCCTGAATCAGCTTTATTGTCTTTGAACTGAGTCCATTTCACTGCCTCTCCACCCACCCCTTTATCTGGGGCTGAGTGGCTGATCCACAAATGCCAGGAAATACCTTCTTGAATCTATCTTTTTTTTTTGTCATCCACCTTCTTCTGAAGCACAGAGCCGAGAATGACCTAGATGCTTCTAAACAGAAAAAGGACATACTAGAAAAGCATTCTTTAATGCTTTCAATTGTTAACATGTGTAGTCACATGCAATGCATTTTTAATAAAAGATACAGTCAGAGCAATATTGTTACATGAGGGTATAGGCATATTACAGAAGGGTATGTTTGCAGAGTCCACTTATAAATACATTTAAGGGGACTTGAAACATATCCTCCTATAAAAACAATAGTATTAAATGGTTGATATCATAATCCCCCACAAACATTATTTAGCCCATAAGTAGCTGAATTTGGGTCAATTTAAGCAGTGTCAAAAAACAAATGGGGGTTCCTGCCATGGCCCGGTGGAAACGGATCCGACAAGTATCCATGAGGATGTGGGTTCGATCCCTGCCCTTGCTCATTAGGTTAGGGATCTGGCGTTGCTGTGAGCTGGGGTGCAGGTTGCAGACGTTTCCTGCATTGCTGTGGCTGTGGTGCAGGCCAGCAGCTGTGGCTCCAGTTCAGCCCCTAGCCTGGGAACTTCCGTATGCCGCAGAGTAAAGAGGAAAAAGACCAGAAGAACTCCTATGTTTACAGCGCTGTGGAGCTGGCAGGGTCGTCTCAGCTGCTGTACTCGTAACAGCTCTGGAGTTGTTATTAAATAGTATGATTTCAAGTAGCGTGTCTATGGCAGAGATGTTCCACTCTGGCAAGGAGGTCTGTTTTTCCTATTCTCTTAATTTATTCTCAGAATAGAATAAACTTTTAAAATTAGGTGTTAATAAGTCAGGGGGCCCTATAATTAAACATAACTGAGAACAAAGTGCCTTGTTAAATTTTCATTTTTCCTGTTTCTTCATAATTGAAGCAAAACAAGCTTAATTAGGGAGTTCCCATCGTGCTCAGTGATTAACGAATCTGACTAGGAACCATGAGGTTACAGGTTCTATTCCTGGCTTCACTCAGTGGGTTAAGGTTTCGTCATTGCCGTGATCTGTGGTATAGGTCGCAGACACGGCTCGGATCCCGTGTTGCTGTGGCTGTGGTGTAGGCCGGTGGCTACAGCTCCAATTAGACCCCTATCCTGGGAACCTCCATATGCCATGGGTGCAGCCCTAGAAAAGCCAAAAAAAAAAGCCAAAAAGCCAAAAAGCCAAAAAAAACCCAAAACTTAATTAGAAGAAGATAAATTGCACAGGAGGACCTGTAGACATTTGGAGAGTGACTTATGGGCATCTATAACATTCCCTTACTTTTCTACTAGTCGTATGTTTAAAAATTTATTTAGTCATTCAAAAACTGTTAGCTAATTTGAGTTTATCACAAAATTGTGATGTGTTTTATAATTAAAGCTTATCATTAAAGAACGCGCTCTACTTTTAAAATCTTTTTTATATGTACTTCTTAATTTGATTTTTTTGTCCATAGCCACAGCATGCAGAAGTTCTGGGGCTAGGGATTGAACTCATACCACAGCAGTGACCTGAGTCACAGTAGTGACAATGTCAGATCCTTAACTGCTTGGCCACCAGGGAATTCCTTGTTTTGATTTTTTTTTTTTTAGGGCCATACCTGGCAGCATATGGAAGTTCCTGGGCTAGGGGGCTAGGGGTCAAATCAGATCTGCAGCTGCTGACCTATGCCACAGCCACAGCAACACCAGATCCAAGCCGAGTCTGCAACCTGCACCACAGCTAACAGCAATGCTGGATCCTTAACCCACTGAGCAAGGCCAGGGATCACACTTGCATCCTCATGGATACTAGTCGGGTTCATAACTTGCTGAGCCGCAACAGGAACTCCCAATTTGATTTTTATGACACCATAAAAGATAAAAGCAGATATTATTATATCATTTTACTGATGAGGAACCGGAGACTCAAAAAAATTAAATAATGTGCTCACATTCATTTAGTTATTTATGGAAATACCCAGAATTAGGAGTTAACTTTTATAATTTTAACTATAATGTTCTTTCCTTTGAAATATGTGCATATTAAATACCTAACACACATTATATACATGTTTATACATGGATGAGTGTATACATATATTGGGAAGAAGGCTCCTTTATTTTATCTGGACCATTATGCATTATAAGGCGTTAGCCATATCAATACTTTCCACATGCATTTATAAAATATTCTGTTTCTATATTTCCATTTTAACTAACTCCAAATTAAAGAATGTGACCCATAGGAATTTTAATAATTTACCATCAATAAGTGATAAATATTGTAAAAAACAGCTAGGAATCAAAGTACTTTGAATCATGATCATTTTGCAGAGTTTTTTAACATCATAGTCAATTTACAGTGTTGTGCCAATTTCTGCTGTACAGCAAAGTGACCCAGCCATACATATGCATTCATTCCCTTTCTTCTATTATCCTCCATCATGGTCTGTCCCAGGAGACTGGATATAGTTCCCTGTTCTCTACAATAGAACTTCATTGCTTATCCATTCCAAGTGCAATAGTTTTAAATGACTGATAAATTCAAGGATAGATTCTCCATGTTCTTTTTGGTTCATAAGCCGAGAGAGGAAGGCATATTGCCAAATTTATTCAGATAATAAATAAATTGTAAAATATCCATTACCTTCTATTAAGAAATTCATTAAAATTGTCCAGTGTGTTTTTTTTGGTTTTTTGTCTTTTCAGGGCCACACCTGTGGCATATGGAAGTTCTCAGGCTAGGGGTTGATTCCGAGCTGCTGGTCTATGCCACGGCCACAGCAATGTGGGATCTGAGTCATGCCTGTGACTTACACCACAGCTCACAGCAATGCCAGATCCTTCACCCACTGAGCAAGGCCAGGTGTCGAACCCAGATCCTCATGGATACTTGTCGGGGTCATTAATCACTGAGTTAGGACAGGAACTCCAGTCCAGTGCTATTTTAATCAAACAAATGTTTATAACTATTATGTGAATAAATGTTACAGACAGAGTCTGTCATAGGAAAGGTAAATGAGCATGTTGGTGAAGTGTCTTTCGGTCTACAAATCTGATCCAAAGATAATTAAGTAATATGCTTCTGAGTCACTGTAGTTATTTACAAATGAATATGTTTATAACTCATTTTATTTTAAAATCCAATCATAACATTCCTATCAGAAAAAAAATTCAGCAAGCATTTTGATCATTAAGACTAAAACTAATGTTTAACTTGAAAAGAGATGCATAAATTGGAGTATGGTTTATGCTTATTGTTCTTTTAAATTATCATTGTTTGTTGCTGTATCTTTGGCAGCTAAAACAGTGTTCTGCATATGGTAAGTTCCCAATAAATATTTAAGATGCTCTACAATGTACTCAGAAGCTAAAGTACTGAAGTAACTGATATGCCTTATTTATTCACTCATTTATATTACTATTTTTGTTTTTTAATTACTAAACATATTTTAAGATAAAAAGATAGATTCACAAGCAAATATAAGAAAAAATTCAGAGATATCCAGTGTGCATTCACCCAGTTTTCCCCAATGGTGATATTTGCAAAACTCTAGTAAAATGTCACAACCAGCAATTCACAGCGAAGACACACAACATTCCATCACCACAAGGATGCCTCATTCATCTGTTTGTGGTTAGACTCACTTCTCTGCTACTTCCTCCCTAAGCCCTGGCACCACTAATCTGCTCTCCATTTCTACTATTTTGTCATTTTGAGAATGACATACAAATGAAATTACACAGTATGTAAACTTTGGTGATGGGATTTTTTTTTCAGCATAATTCACCGTAGAGTCATGCAAGTTGGGTGTAAACAGTTCATTTCTTTCTATTGCTGAGTAATATTCCATAGTGTGATTGTACAGAAGTTTTTACTTTTTTCCACTTTTTCATTGTGGTAAAATACACACAGCACAGCAATTACCATTTTAACCTTTTTTTTTTTCATTTTAGGGCCATACCCACGGCATGTGACAGTTCCCAGGCTAGGAGTCAAATGAGGTTATAGCTGTCACCCTACACCACAGTCACAGCAATTCCAGATCTGAGCTGTGTCTTTGACCCATACCAGAGCTTGTGGCAATGATGGATCCTTAACCCACTGAGCAGGGCCAGGGATCAAACCTGCGTCCTCATAGATACTAGTCGGGTTCATTATCCCTGAGCCACAATGGGACCTTCCATATTAACAGTTTTAAATGTTCAGGTCAGTGATATTAAATGCATTCACAGTGTTGTTGCAATCATCGCCACCTTCCATCTCCATAACTTTTTCCATCTCATAAAACTGAAACTCTATACCCATTAAACACCTCAGACTCTCTTCCCCTATTCCACGGCAACCACCATTGTACTTTCTGTCTTTATTATTTCGACTACTCAAAGTACCTCATATAAGTGGAGCCACACTGTATTTGTATTCTTACTTTTTTTTTGTCTTTTGTCCTTTTAGGGCCGCATCGGTGGCATATAGAGGTTCCCAGGCTAGGGGTCTAATTGGAGCTGTAGCTGCCAGCCTGTGCCAGAGCCACAGCAACGCCAGATCCGAGCCACTTCTGCAGCCTACACCACAGCTCATGGCAGTGCCAGATCCTTAACCCACTGAGCGAGGCCAGGGATGGAACCCGCAACCTCATGGTTCCTAGTCAGATTTGTTTTCACTGTGTCATGACAGGAACTCCCCCTGTATTTGTATTTTTGTAACTGGCTTATTTCACTCAGCATAATGTCCTTGAGGTTCATCCAGGTTGTAGTATAATGAAAAATTTTCTTCCTTTTAAAGGCTGAATAATATTCCATCACATATATATATTGCTTATCTATTCATCAGTTGATGGATACTTGCGTTGCTTCAACATTTTAGCTACTGTGAATGATGGTGCTATGAACATGGTGGACAAATATTTCCTCAAGACCTCGCTTCTAATTCTTTTGGGTATATAGCCGGAAGTGGAACCGGTGGAACACACAGTAACTCTATTTTTAATTTCTGGTGAACTGCCATGCTGCTTCCCACAGCAGTTTCACCATTCTTCTCTCCTGCCAAGAGCGCACCAGTGACCGGTGTCTCCAAATCCTCACTTGCACTGGTTGTTTTCTGGTTTGGGAATTTATGTTTTCCTAGTGATTACTGATGTTGAATATCTTCTCATGTGCCTATTGGCCATTTGTACAATCTTTTTTTGAGAAATGTCTATTTAAATCCTTTGTCCACTTTTGCATTTTTTTGTTTCTGTGTTGTGTTTCAGGAGTTCTCTATATATTCTGGATACTAATCCTATATCAGATACGTGATCGGCAAATATTTTCTCTCATTCTATGGGTTGTTATTTACTCTGCAGATAGCGTATTTGATACACTCACTAAAAAAAATTGTCATGAAATTTAATTTGCCTGTTTCTCTTGTTACCTGTGCCTTTGGTGTCATATCCAAGAAATCATTGCCAAATCCAACATCATAAAGTTTTGTCTATGTCTTCTAAAATTTTATTGTTTGAGGCCTTATATTTCAGTTCTTGATCCAAGTTGAATTAATTTTTGTATATGGAGTTAGCTAAAAGTCCAACTTCATTCTTTTGCATGTGAAAACCCATGTTTTCCCAGCAGTAATTGCTGAAAAGACTGTCCCTTCCTACTGAATGGTCTTGGTACCCTTGTCAAAAATCATTTGACCATATACACGAGGGTTTATTTTCAGGCTCTCTTTTCTATTTCATTGGTCTAAACACATAATTTGTGTCTATGCCAATGCCACTCTCTTTATTAACCTTTATAAAGTAAGTTATGAAACAGGGGTGTGAGTCCTCCAGTTTTGTTCTTTTTCAAGTTCATTTTGGCTATTTGAGGTCCCTTGAGATTCTATATGAATTTTATGATAGTTACTATTTCTGCAAAAAAAAATCACTGGAATTTTCATAGGGATTATATTTAATCTGCAGATAATTTGGGGTAGTATTGACTTTTGAACAAGATCGTCTTCCAAAACATTAACATGGATGTATTTCAGTTTACTTATGTCTTCTTTAGTTTCTTTCAGTGATGTTTATTAGTTCTTATTGTATAAATATTTTAGCTCCTTGTTCAAATTAATCTCGAAGTATTTTACTCTTTTTTGGATTCTATAGTAAAGGCAATTGTTTTGTAATTTTCTTTTTAGGTTGATCATTGTTAGCATATAGAAATGCAATTGATTTTTGTGTGTTGACCTATATCCCCACCTTGCTGAATTTTCTTTCATTCTAACAGGTTTTGTGTGTGTGTGTGTGTGTGTGTGTGTGTGTGTGTGTGTGCGCGCATGTGCAGAATCTTTAGAGTTTACTACATATAAGATCATATCATCTACAAACATAGAAAATTTTCTCTCTTCCTTTCCTATTTGTATGGATTTTGTGTGTTTTTCTTGCCTAACTACGCTGGCTAGAACTTTCATTACTATGCTGAATAGAACTGATGAAAGTGGGCATCCTTGTTTTATTTCCAACCTTTGAGGAAAAGCTTTCAGTCCCTATATCATTGAGTATAATGTTCACTAGGGTTTCTCACATATGACTTTTATTACGTTGAAATACTTTCCTTGTATTCCTAGTTTATTGAGTGTTTTTATTTTATCATGAAACAGTGTTGAATTTTGCCGTGTTTTTCTGCATCAAATGAGTTGACCACACGTTCTTTTTCTCCCTTTATTTTGTTGATGCGGCATATTACATTGATTTTCACATGATGAACCACCTTTGCATTCCAGGAACAAATCCCACTTGGTTATGGGGTATAACCCTTTCAATACACTGCCGAATTATGGTTGCTAGTGTTTTGTTAGCCATTTTTGCATCGATATTCATAAGGGATATTGATCTGTAGATTGCTTGTCTTGGGCCTCTGACCTTGGTGTCCGAGTAATGAAGGCCTTACAGAACCAGTTAGGAAGGGTTCCTTCCCCTTCAATTGTTGAGCAAAGTTTAAAAGGACTGGCATTAATTCTTTAAAAGTTTGGTGAGTGAATAATCAGGTCTAGAGCTTTTCTTCGACAGGAGATATTTGATTGTTGACTCAATATCCTTACTGTTATAGGTCTATTTGGATTTTCTATTTCCTATGATTATAGTCTTGGTAGATTTTACTCAAGAAACTTATTCAAGATTGCCACAATCCTATTTTTTAAAAAAATTTCACATACATCATGACCTTTGCCCACTTCATAAATATCTTGTGGAAGCATGCCTGTTCCTGATTAATAACACCCAATCCCATGAGTACGTCATACATTACCTAACCTTCTTCCTGTTGCTGAATGCAATGAATATCCATATACTGTGCACACATCTTTTCTTAGTACCATAGCATACATTTCTAGGAGTAGTTTCTAGATCACTGGGTCTGTAAGCATTATTTCCTGCTCTGACCAGGTCTTATGAGATGATGCCAGGGTGGAAATTAGGCTCAAATTCTAAGCTACCAGTTTAGCAATATGAACAATTTATTTATAATATTTTCTTGTCAGTATCTTATTACTCCAGTTCCATTTATCTAGTAAATTATCTTAATAGATAGAAAGGTATGGATATAAATATAATTAGCTTTAATAGCAATAAATCTTAAATACAACTTTATAGCAGTTTTATTTTAACCTTATGTTCAATAGTCATATGCGAATCCACTGATCTTATTTAAAATATGATAAACAACTGACTAATCATAACCATCATCATCCAAACAATAAATTTATTTATTGAAAATTTGATCTTTACCAGACATAGCACTAAGCCTCTTATATGCATAATCTCATTAACAAATACCCTAGCAGGTGGGTGTAATAAACTCTAGTTTATAGATGAGCAAACAGAGGCTTTGAGAAGTCCAACTTGACAGGCTCTCTAAAAGCCACAACAGGAGTTCCCGTCGTGGCACAGTGGTTAACGAATCTGACTAGGACCCATGAGGTTGTGGGTTCGATCCCTGGCCTTGCTCAGTGGGTTAAGGATCTGGCGTTGCCATGAGCTGTGGTGTAGGTCACAGACGCGGCTCAGATCCTGTGTTGCTGTGGGAACCTCCACATGCCGAGGGTGTGGCCCTAAAATGACAAAAGGCAAAAATAAAATAAAATAAAAGCCACAACAGAGACCTAAGCCTAGGTCTTTCTTTAACATTCATTTAGTGCTCACTACGAAGCAATACATGTTCTAAGCTGTAAAAATGAGGAAATTTACAACTGACAGAATCTTGACAGGTTTGTTATATGTCCAACTGAACACAACTAATAAATGGTGGATAGGCTCAGGCAAATACCAGATGTCCTCTGTTTAGGAATTCCCTTTCTCTGGACGCTAAAGGGCAAATTAGGAAAAGGAGCCACTTTGGCCTAAGCAATTAAAAAGATTTAATTTTTTTCTCTCTGACTGACAATAGACAAGGCTGCCTGAGCACAAAAAACTCTGGACTTTGGCCCTTCCACCAAGAGTAACCTATTGTGGGAAACAATCTGTCCAACCCAGAAGCTGGTGTAGGCGCGCTCTCACAGCTCTGGCCTGTTCTTCCCCCCCAACACACCAACTCCTGTGCCCCTTCCTCTCCACCCCCTCCTCCCCTCCTGTTCAGAAGGTCTCTCTCTTTCTCTCTCTCCCCCCTCCCTCCTCCTCCCCTCTCCACAGGACCACAGTCATCTTTTCCACTCAGCGGGGCCTTTTCCGGTGGGTAGCCTGGTTCTCAGAAGGCCTGGTTTCTTGTGTTCTGTCACTGACTGTGGGATTTGGCCTCACGGAAATTCAAGGTCTGAAGACCCATTTGGGACCTGCCGCGGTTCTCTGATTCTGGGTCGCTAGATGGTAAGCATTCGCCAAACCTGGCTGAAAGCGGTCAGCTGCTAACTCCCCACAGGCCTCTCTTGGTGCCACCGGCGTTTCTGGAAACAAAACAGACCCAGATATAAGGGAGCCACGGCCCGAAGCCCACAGGCTGCTCACTGCCCTGAACCAGGCACACTCAACCGCAGCTTTGAAAGATCAGCATTATCTTGAGTCGGCCTTAAAATGAGATAACGTGGGCATTTCACTCGTCTGGCAGATATTTTTAGTCCTTTGTCCAACTTTTGAAAAAATGGAATTTTGGAAATGTTTTCTCTTAAACCTGTAGCATTCCTAGGCTGATCCACTGCCCTAGTGAACCGTGGTTTCCCCGTTGCGTTGATTACGGTAAAAACAGCAATCATTCTGGGAAATCTGTTCAGGCTTTTCCCAAGTCCGCTGAGCCTCGCCGCCGCCTCCTGCGAGCCCCGACATCAGATGCCCGGGTCTGGTCAGGCCCACTGCCCGCCGCTTGCCCGAGCTAGGACGCTACCCAGGTCCCTACCAGATTCCTGGGTTCTTTCTTCCTAACACATAGACCTTGTTTTCTTTCGGTAAAAGCAGTGCCCAGGTAATAATTTAGGAAATCAAAAAAGTTAAGTTTCCAAAAAGCTGAGGTCACTTCAAGAATTCAAAGGATTTGAGACACCTGCTGGGGGCGGGGGGTTAGTGTGTTTCGCTCGGCCCTCCCCCAAGTCCGGAAATGCCAGCTTTCAACGACAACCTGAGGCACTCCCAGGCTGGGAGGAGGCGGCAGATACCTGGATCTGAACCAGCTCGGTCCCTCCCAGATCCTCTGGCCTACGGCGCAATCAAGGCCTCACCGCTTCGGAGCGCGGGACTCATGGCCCAGCCCCCTAGGAGCGGATCTGCCTGCAGCCCTCCCCGCTATTGGCTGTGAAGACCGCGCGTGGGTGGGAGCCGGGGCTGGGGTCCGCGGCGGGGGCCTGGAGGTGGGGGGCGGGACCCGGGGGCGGGTACTCCAGCGATTCGCCAATCCGTGCGGACTCCGGTTGGTCCTGACTCCCCACCGGCCGGCGGGAACTGGGGCACCGCTCCCCGCCCGGCCCGGATCGTATTTGGTCAAGCGACTGACGGGAGCCGCAGCCGGAGCGCGTTTCGCGGTGCGCCGAGCCTTGCGGATCCCCGAGGATGCGCGCCCTGCCAGCCCTGGACGTGCCCGCGAACGAGCGGCTCTTGTTCCGGGACCTCGAGGCCCCCAGGGCCCGGGACGCGGCGGAGCCGGCGCGCAGGAGCGCGGTGGAGAGGCTGGCAGCCGACCGTGCCAAGTATGTGCGGGCCGCGCCGGGGGCGGGCCCAGGCCCGGCTGGCAAGGGCAACAGCCCCGCGGCGGTGGAAGGACAGACGGGCGGCCATCGGCCCCCGGCCTGCGTCTCCGTGCCCGTGGCGCGCAGGGCCGTAGCGCGGAAGCCGCTGAGGCCAGACTCGCTGGTCATCTACCGGCAGAAATGCGAGTTCTTCCGAGGGCCTGGAGCCGACAGCCCCAGGGGGAGCCTGGTGAAGAAGCTCTTCCCGGGGCCGGGCAAGGACAGGACGCCCCCCGGCGTGTCCCGAGTGGTAGAGGAGGGCCGGGGCGAGGAGACCGCCCGCACTGAGCCCGGCCACCTAGCGGCTCCCACAGTCCCAGGGTCCCTGGCCCTTCCGGAGTCCGGCCCACTGGTTGCGGCGGCCCCCGGGGTCCCGGCTGCGCCCCGCGACCCGGAGCTGCGAGCGGCGAGGCGCCGGGGGCTGCAGCGCTCGCAGTCCGACCTCAGCTCCCGGTGCTCCGCGTCCTTGGCCGAGTTCGACTCCTTCTTCCAGTACTGCGGCCTGGAGCCCGAGGTGGTGGAGGCGCTGGGCAGGGAGAACTTCTCCGCGGCGTCGGACCGCGTCGCCCTCAAGGTCCGCAGTGTGAGCGTCGCCACCTCCGACAGCGGCTTCTCCCGGCACAGCGGCGGCGACGAGGGGCTGCAGGAGGACGAGCTGACGGAGCAAGGGCCCGGCACCACCTCTGTGGTCGAGAGGAACGCCCGTATCATCAAGTGGCTGTACACCTGTAAGAAGGCCAGGGAGGCCCCGGGCCAGGGGCTGCAGGGCCCGGCGTGACCCCCTGCGCCTCGGTGACATCTGGCCCCAGGTGCGCTTCCAGAAAGCCCGGGAGGGGTGTCTGTGAGGGCTTGGTGAGTGTGGCCGAGCTGGGTGGGCCCCGTCCTCTAAAGCACCACAGACCCGAGGGAGAGGGAGAGGGAGACGCAGAGGCTCCTGCGCCGCTCAAGAGCACAGGTCCGCCCGTTGAGCTGCCAACTCAGGTGCCCCGCAGGTCCTGTGCCATTTCTTTTGAGTGTGTGGCTTCTGGCTGCCTGGAAGGCAGTTCTGTATAGTAACACCCTCCCCGCTGGTTGGTTATTGTAAAAAGAGGAGGAATTGGAATTATAAATGCTCAGTCAGAAAGTGGTTTTAACATCTCTGCTGTTACCCGCGTTGAAAATAGCCTGGGAGCCCCAGGCCCTGTGCGAGTTGACCTGTGGGCTTCCTGAGCTTGGATTGGAGCTGACTGGTCGGATTGCGGCCCTTGGGTGGGGCTGCCTGCTCGTATCCAGCAGAACTGAAAGCACTGCTTTTCCTGGCACCTTTACCAAAGCCGGAGAGAGCGAGAACCCTCTTTGGGATCTTGTCAGCAGTGTGGCAGAACCCTTATGCTGCAGATATCTCTATTTGGCTAAATTGTGTTCAAACTGTTTTGAGACCTTTCTAAGGAGTCGCTGAAGCAGCTTAGTTCACAAGAAGGAGCTTTGGTTGTTGAGTTGGGGGCTGGGCTAGATCCTTAGAGTTCTATTCGGCGGTGATTCTATGTTTTATTGGCCTCTGGTGGTGATACGGTAGGTAAATTTCTTTCTCTTGAACTTCAGGAGCACAGGGCTTTTCCACTGAGGAACTAAGGAATGCTTGTCCTACCATCACCTCCTCTGTGGAGGGGCACTTCTGGGGTGGTGAAGATAGAAAGGAAGGTGTGCTTTCAGCGTTTTCCTTGAGAACCAAGATTTTAAACATTGCAGCATTTTGTTTCCTCTGACCTTTTACTACAACTTGGTACATATGTTTGAAAACTCATGTGATGGAAGTGTTTTGTCTGCCCTTGAGAGAAGCGGACTGAAGACACAGCATCAGTCTTCAGCATGGTGGGGAGTCTGCCATAAGAAGTACTGGTAAACAGCTTACCAGCCTTTGAGGACTGAAAAAAGCCTCACTTCCCTGAGTGGCCATGGTCTTAGTGCAGGTGTAACAATTCTCAAGAAGATACCAGTTTATTGTTTCTCTTGCACTCAGAAGGGTTATGACGTAAGTTCTTCCTTGCAGTTTATGGAGGACTAAGACATTTCCACTAGCCTGATTCCCCAAGGAGTGTACACAGGCAAGTTCCGAATGTAAAGTGAAAACAAGACAGTAACCTGTACTTTCCACCAGCTGTCTTGGGAACCGAGATGAGCGAATGCTGGCAAGGGTCAGGTTGGCCATGTACACCGTGGGGTGGAGGACGGAAGATACAGGGGCTGGCCTGGGCCCAGAGGGTCCGGGTGTAGCAGGTGAGCACTCAGTGGGGAGTCGGGAGACCGGCCTTCTCTTAGCAATCACTCCCTTACTCTTAGCTTAAACTTCCATTGTCCATACAATGAAAACAGAGAACGAGTGGTTTCCAACCTCTACACTTTATGATTCCATGTAGTCAGTAATCTGTATGTCTGTGTTCCAAGACTGAAACCCAAGAGGAAAAAAAAAAAGCTATTGAGTTTGTAAAAAGTAATTATAAATAAATTCCTTCCAGGTGGCCAGAGTGCACTGTATTTTATGCAGAGTGTAGGTAAAATCCGTGGTGCAAATAGTGCAGAAGTAACACAATGGTGCACAAACAAACCAAGATAAAAATGACACCATCAACTTAAAAGCACTCTCCTCTGATCGCTCTGGACCTAGCCCCACCCTCATCCCCAGTGCTCCAATGTCAAAGTCTGAGAGAGATTTTAGGATTCAGTCTATGAAGTAACTTTCCATGTAGCCTTTCCTTTTAGGTCTGAGCCTATGAAGGATTTAAGAAGGTTGGTTAACCTGGAAGAACTTTCACTTTTTTTGACCCAGAGAAGTAGTTGAGGCAAGAGAGAAAGTGACAGGTTTAGGAAACTGCCCAGGGCGAGTCTCTGCAGGAGAACATGGCTCACTTACTCGCCCTCTCCCTCCCTCTGTGCGATCCTGTTTGCTCACAGTGTCACCCGTCTTCTGAGCTGTTTCATATTATTGTTCAGAAAAGGGAGACAAGCGTCACACAGTCTACCCAGCTTACTGTATGTCATTAGCAATCACCACCTCTATAAAGATTTCCTTCTCAGATTTACTCACCGAGACCCAAAACAGCTCAAGTTCTTTGGACTTCAACCCAGGGAACCTAAGAGCTGGATGCTTGGAGGAGCGTAAGGAAGAAATGCACGTCCTGGGCTTTCTCCAGCTCTACGGGACTGGGATCACGCCTGCCCACAACCACAGCCCCTCAACTCACGCCTGTAGAGGCGATATCCTCTCTGAAGAAAAGCCAGGAGAGAGCCTGGACCCTTCACCCTCCTCGGTGAGGGTCCTCCGGCAGTTTGAGCAAAATGCAGTTGACTTTTCCTCACAGGATTACTTGTCTGAGATTAATTCTCTAACTTCTGGAAGCTGTGGGAACAAGACTGCAAGCTGTGATTTTTCTTTAGTTTATCAGGACATTTGTGTTGGAATCCATACGGATTCATTAAGGATTTAATGAAAAAATGCAGAAAATTTTAGCCAAACAAAGATATACTTTCTAAATGAAAAAGAAAACAAATTTTATAGGGAGATGTTTGTCCCCTTGGTAGACAGAGGTATTATAATGTAAAATTAAAATATCCTATCCAGAATTAAATAAAAAGTTCATAAATTTATTACCCCATGGAGTAAAGCTATTTGCTTTTCAAAACCAAGAATATCAGAGCTGGAAAATGACTTGCAGAATCTGCGTTCAGTCCCACTGGGATCCATGAGTGATGGATAGTTATACAGGATAATATCTGTGTATAATTCACGAAAACTGTTTTTCTGTCTGCTGGTGTTTCGTCTTCCACTCCTTCAATTCATTAAAATGACAGGCCTGCCAAAATCTAGGTTTCTAGTTCTCTGTCTTTTGCTTAGAATATATGTTACTGATTTTAATATTGTTTTAAAAGAATGGTAACTTGTCCTTTGAATCAGTTAGGGATAAATATTCAATTTCAAGGCAAAAATCTCAGACGTTAGTCAGCTCTCTTCACATTTCTCTTTGATAAGTGCAGGGCAGCTGAAATGTGGGCGCTGTAACTGTCCCATTATCTGCAAAGACGCCCTGGGGAGGCAGAGCATGCAGACTGGGTTGCTCTCGGCTTTCTGCTCCTTTCTTTTCTGACTAGCGGGAAGCTCTGTAGCCACTAACTAAGAGTGTATTTTAGGTAAACTAGAGGCTTGAGCAGCGAAAGGCTACGCCCTCTGTCTTTGGGCTAACCCCTGGGCCTTTTAGAGAGATTTATGTTTGAAAGGCAAGAATCTCTTTGACTTCAAAACTTTATGTGACTGCCTACTTTGTGTTCTAGTTCATTGTCCAATTCTGTGTTTATCACTGGCCCTACTGACAATCACAGAAATTTTTCTTTACTGACCTGAAAAAAACTCCTGCCTGGAAATGAGTGCAGAGAAACCAGATGATAGTTATTTTTGCTACTGGCTTCTTTTCAAAATTTAATATGCACAAAATGCAGAAAATAGGAGCTCCCATTGTGGCTCAGTGGTTAACGAACACAGCTAGCATCAATTAGGATGCGGGTTCGATCCCTGACCTCGCTCAGTGGGTTAAGGATCCAGTGTGGCCACGAGCTGTGGTGTAGGTCACAGACATGGCTCAGATCCTGCCTTGCTGTGTCTGTGGTGTAGTCCTGCAGCTGCAGCTCTGATTTGACCCCTAGCCTGGTAACCTCCACATGCTGTGATGCGGCCTAAAAAGACCAAAAAAAAAAAAATTAAATGCAGAAAATATCACAGAACCAAAGACTACAGGGACCAGACTTTGTAGTACAATACTTGGCTTTATAACTCTTGCCTAGACTGGTGTTGACTGACAGCTTTGTCCTTACTCTGCAGGAAGGAAGGCGTCCCAGCCACGGGGACTCCTTGATGTGTGTCTGGATGACTGGGCGTCCAGGACCATCCTCGCTACTGGGTTTGCTCTAATGTACCCAGGTGTCCATATGCTCGTTGGTATCCCAGGAATAAAGCTCACCATTGAAGAAGCTTAAGGAATTTTGTAAAGTTTGAAATGCTATGGAGAAGATGGGCACACAGAACTTGGAAATTAGCTGAGTTATTACTGTTGACACAGCTGAAGCTCTGGAAGATATTTTCTTGTGTTTGGTGGCCTGTCTTTGCTTCCAGAGGGGAGCAGAAGAAGGGAAAGCTACTTCAAAATATTTTCAAGGGCATCTTTTTGAGAAGCTTGCTGACAAAGAGGTGTCACAATACATTTTAATGATCTCTAAATTAATTTTAAAAAGAAAAAAGCAAAGAGCATGAAAGTGAAGCACGAATGCCAAGATACAAGCCTCCGCGGAGACAGAACACGCACTCCGGATGTGGGCACATGCCCTGGCCTTCACTCTAATTCACTCCCCACCTGTCACACAATCATTCCAAATTTGTCACCAGTTCACCCTCTGTGAAGAAGGGTGTTTGAGACAAGGGCGTAGCCTCTGGGTGGCTGGGAGTCTCTGGGACCAGAATGTTGTCAGTAAGGAGTTACTGGGACCTAAATCTGACCTGGCTCATGACACTCGGAGTAAAGAGATTTCAGATTCAAAAAGTTCTGAGAGAAATTTTCTATCAATGATGATGACCCAAGGAAAATTTATTACCAAAGCTTACAGTGTTTTATCAAGATATGCCTCTTCAAGATAAAATTATTAGAAGAACAGTGAGGGAAGAAAAGTTGCTTTCTCAATCGTAAAACAGTCTATAAATCAATCTATTTTGATGTATCCATGTATTTGTTCAATATTGTATTCTATTTTTATAATTTTTACTTTGAGACTAGGTCCTTGAGTTACTTATTTATTTTTACATAGTTATTGATCTTCAAATAGTAATCCTACACCTCATATGGTTTTAGTTTTTATCAGTGTAATTTTAAATCATTCTCTCCTTGGTTATCTTTTTGTATATGTTGTTTAACTGAATTTTCAACTTTTGACGCTAAGCAGAGTATTCAGTAAAGTCCTCAGTAATGTAGGGATTGTTTTTAAATAAGTTCACAAGAGACGTTCTGAGAGGCTCTGCTGGCTGACAGATGTACCTCTCTCGATGTAGACTATTTAAAAGGCAAAGATTTCCTGCTCTAAAGTTTTCCCCGTTGTTCCCCTAAAAATGCTGCTGTTTTGCTCTTCACTAGATTTTGCACTTAGTTTACAAGATAATGTTGAAGATGACAGGAGTTTTTTGTAAAGGAGCTTTTCATAGATGCAGTTCCCTTATTGGCAGTTTCCATTAATCTTATATGCAAATATTTGAAGTAAAACTATTAGGTGCCTTTCTGCTGTCAGAAGAGGATGGACTGAAACCTAGGTCAGATTGATCTGAGGTCAAAATCTGCAGACTCAACCATACCTAATAAATAAAAAAGGCAACAATGAATCGGTTTCTGTTTGAAAGCACCGAGATTGTCCAGAGCGCTTGCACATCTGTGGAGGTGACTCCTGGAAGGAGATGTCCCAGGTGGGTGCAGAGCAGCAGCAGGGCCTCCCCAGACCCCGACAAGACTGGGTCAACACTCCCTCTGGTCCATTCAGAGTCACACCTCAGCGTCAGTCAGGGCCTCGGCGTGTGCTTGGAGGAGAGAAGTCTTTTCCTAATTCTGAATTTTCCCAATTTGCTGATTGACTTTGAGGAAATCAAACTTGACAGCTGAGTCTGAATTAAAAAGTTTGTCATTGATGTTCACAAGGATGAGCACTAGTTACTGCCGCAGAAGAGTTTTATTCATGAAAGAAGAGCATATGAAATAATATGATTAAACGCCAAGAAAGAAAAAATATAAATAAGGAAAATAGCTGGACAGTACTGTTTCACTAAAATAGGAGTAGAGATAAGCAGTGCCTCAGACTGAAAGGTGTTTATGTAACTGGAAAGTTTCCTCATAACATACCAGTGCATGTAGTTTTTAAACTGTTGGTCACTGACACTGGAATAAATGGAAGGCTTTATCGAACGTTGCCCTTTTCAGGGGTTAAAAGTACAGTCCTATAGTTATAGTTTGTGAGGCCAGACGATTATTATGGCAGTTTCTAAATAGAGGTCTTTTTTTTCTACGCACTGCTTGCAACACAAGTGCAATATTGTATATATTCTGTATTAAAGAAATAAAGTACTTTATCCTTTATTAAAATTACTTTATGAATTTGTACAATGTGAAAAATTAAAGCAAGTGTATGTTTATTCTAATCACTCATATCTTTTGCGTTCACCCTTTCTTCCTAATATCATCTCAGTGGATTATCAGTAGGAATGAGGAAAATATTCCAGAACTTGACCCATGCAAGTCATGTGACACCCAAAGTCTCCAGATGGAGATGAAATGCAATAAAAACAATTTGAATGCTTAGCACATTGATTTTTCTTTGTTTGATCAATCTTTTGCTTAAAAATGTTTTTCTCTGTGGTTTATTACTAGTGTCATTATAAAATGGGTCCAAATGAGAGCTCAGTTAGTAGCCTTTCCTTTGGTTATCTCATTAGTAAAGGCAAACCCTACATGCCTCGGGTTTATTCTCTGCATCTGCTGGGACCAGAGATGTAGCCCAGACCTGGTGGACAAGTCCAGTCTCTAAATCACTGCTCTGACTGAGCCAGACCAACTTCTTTTTCAATCTTGCAGTGGACTCTTGAGGAGAATCAATAATTGACCCTTTTGTCCATGAAGACCGTGGACACCCACCCAGGGCTGTAGAAACTCTCCGATCGTAACAGCTTGGAAACAGCGCAGATGTCGTGCTATGTGGCTTCCTTGACAGAGTCCCTAGCAGTCACCATTATCTTCCTTCAGGTAAACTTGAATCCTAGCCTTTCTGTTTCCTTTTTTGAAAATTTGTTAAAACAGACGCAACGAGGTGATGCACAGTCATTAGGTGTTTAAATTCTGTTTGCATTTTCAGCAATGAAATAAATAGATTTATGTAAAATAGTTAAATGTTTCAGGTTGGAAATTTTGAACAAGAAGGAAATTAAGTTTTAACCAGGAGCTTATAACTCTGGTCATGGAAGTAGAGGGGAACAGCTGATGGGGAAAAATACAGAGACACCAGAAAACATGCTCCTGTCTGCTAATATTTTCCTCATTGTCTCTCTGCAGTGCCCCCAGTTCTACAACTGTCCTCTTTGTGTTATCTTCTTGAAAATTGTCATTAAATCTGAAATATTTTCTGAAGGGGAAATCATTAATAATGTATTAAATTGTTAATAATTATTCATCTTTAAGTCATAACAGAATATTAATTTCCTTAGAAGCTGAGAATCTGAGCCACAGAAACAGATATGGAAAGACCAGGGTCTGGCTGCAGTATAGCCTGTGGGATTCTCAATTTTGAGCTTAAGTAGGATTCTTAATAGAATTGTCAGGAGTTCCCGTTGTGGCTCAGCAGTTAACGAATCTGACTAGGAACCATGAGGTTGTGGGTTCGATCCCTGGCCTCGCTCAGTGGGTTAACACTCCGGCATTGCTGTGAGCTGTGGTGTAGGTCACAGATGCAGCTCCAATTAGACCCCTAGCCTGGGAACCTCCATATGCCACAGGTACGTCCCTAAAAGGAAAAAAAAAAAAAAAAAAGGAAGTGTCAGAATGGAAATCACAGTCTGCACTAAGGCTGAATCCTGCTGTCCCCTTGGTGGTGTTGAAATGCTCATGCTTTGAGTTTGAGTGGCTGTAATCAAGGACCACTCAGGACAACACAGAGTCACTCACATTCACTTCTTGGGGCACTAAATACTGCCCTGGGCACCGGGGCTGCCCATGCTCCCTGCCACCATGGGCTTATGTTCTAGAAGGAGAGGCAGCTAGTCAGTAAGGATAGAATGGGTGGTGAGATGACAGAGATGGCAAATATCCAGATGGAGGGAAGGAAGGAGAGAGGGAGGGAAGGGAGCAGAGTGTAGATGCAAGTGGGTGGTGCTCTGAGCCTAATTTATGAATCTCGATATGACTCTTTTGGTTTATGGTTTCTGTTTGTTGGCCAATCTGTCTGAACCGTAAGTAGAACCCAAAGTTCGAATCAATAAAGAGTCAAGTTAAAGGGGAAGAAAACACACAGATCACAAATGGTTCCACATAGTCCCCGGATGTTTTCACCTCTCAGATTCATCGGAGGTCACAGTGAGTGTGGCAGGTGGGGCTGCAGGCTTGGTTTGTGTCTGCTCAGCATGTGGTTGGCTCCCCTTGGCTTTTCAAGGATGTCACTCTTCAAACAGAGTAAAAGGTCGAGATAGTAAATAAGTGGTGACTGTCACGGGCCAGACAGACCAGCTCTTGCAGAGAGGTGGTGTTTTCTCCAAGTGACCTCTGAAGCTGTCTCTAGGACACACCCTTGCAAGTAAACATCAAGGCACAGACTGAGCCCTGTGCAGCACCCACTGCAGCACCCACAGGTCCTAAAGGGGTGCATCTGAAGTGCCTGGAGAGCGCCCCATACTAGTTCCTTGCCGGTGGGAGTGAGGCCCCTGAAAGAATGTCCATATGGGCATCCTGCTGAGATGCGCAGGGGCCCAGGACCACACACCGTGCGAGCCGGAAGTCGTGTTAGGAACTGGGCCCCCCTCGCCCAGGAGGCAGGTGCTTTCTCATCGCTCAGGGCTCTTTGCAGCCCTGCCTTGGGAGCTGAACAAGAGTAGGGCAAACAAATGTCCCTGTTTGCTCAAGAGTTTCTTGTGTCCTAGGAAAAACTTCAGTCCCCAGCAAACTGGGAAGAGAAGACACCCTAGGAGGGCATCTTGATTAACATACATCTTGATGCCAAGTTCTCAGTTTTATTTTAACTCCCACTCTGAGGAAATTAACACCAAACTCTGAGCCCAAGAGAAGCTTAAGTTCTTGGCCTTAAGGGTTTGGCATTTTCACTCTTGCCCTAAACTGGGGCAGCTTAGGGTGTTTACTCCCTAGTGGGGAATGTCATGTGGCAAGGGTTGAGAAGATTTAGAAGCTTCTCTGGTGTTATCCCTGCTCCTGGAGGACCTGGCCCCTGGGAAGAAGCTTGTCACCACAGCCCAGTGGGAGCCAGCGTTTCCAGGTATCTCCAGCACCAGGAGCAGGTTCAATGCTCATCGTGGTTATTCCACACGAGTCTCACACCAGCTGCCACCAACCATTACCACCATTTACTCACACGGCAGCTGAGGCGCAGAGAGCTTCTGTACCTGCTCTGATCAGAGAACTGATACTTTGGAGAAGTAAGAGTCTGAACTTAAATCCACCTGGTTTCAAAGGCAGCTATAGTCTCCCTCCTAAGAAGTAAATGAATTGACAGAACAATGTAAATCAACCATAATAGAAAAAATAAAAACCTAAATAAAAAGAAGTAAGTGAGAGCGGGAATGCCTAAAGGATTTTGTAACTTTTCAAGGGCATAGACTGATTCAACAGGTCAAACCCTAAGCAGCGTTCTGATCCAAGAAGCCACTCCCGAATTGCTTAACTGCCCCAGTTACCTTTTAATTAGTGACTCAGAAGGATGAAGACACTGCCCCAACATCTCACGCCCTGGGAAATCTTGAGGCAGTGTGCAAATGCTCACATGACAGGATAGACACTCATGGTTTATTTTATGTTGATCATTTTACAGAAGATGACATTTATCTTAAAAAGAAAGTCTTAGGAGTTCCCATCATGGCTCAGTGGTTAATGAACCTGACTAGTATCCATGAGGATGCTGGTTCAATCTTTGGCCCCACTCAGTGGGTTAAGGATCTCACTTTGCTATGGCTGCGGTGTAGGCCAGCAGCTATAGCTCCGATTTGACCACTAGCCTGGGAACCGCCATATGCAGCACTAAAAAAAAAAAAAAAAAAAAAAAAAAAGGGGACCAAAAAAAAAAAGGAGGAAGTCTTAAAGAGAAAATCAGAGGGAAAACAAACAAGCTGGCCAGAAAAGCGGGGAAAAGGGCCTTGCAAAGGCAAAATGCTCAACTGGGTGATGGTCCATTTGCTGCAGCACTTTCTCCACGAGTGAGTGTTATGAAATCCAGAGTGCACCCTCCGCATGTGCATCACGGAATTTCAGTGCTGGATGAGAAGCTCCAACCCTTCTAGATTGTCTCAGCAAAGTCTGGTAGAGTTCTGAGAATTCCAGGGGCCAACCACTGACTTTTAGGTCAATGAGAAATGGCCACAGTTGTATAAAGAAGAACTCCTTTAAATTTACTTCGAAGTACAGGAAAGTTTGGGACACGTTTTGGTTTGTGATTTTTTTTTTTTTTTTAAGCAATAGTGAAAGAGAAGAACAGGATATGCCCTCAGTTTCTGGCATGCATTTTAAAGCTACACCAATATTGTTCTTTTTCAAGTGATAAGAAAAACTGAGTCAACTGTCAACACTTTTCCCATGTAGGCAGAGGCCGAAGGAAGCATGAGTCACCTTTTCCTGTTGGCTCCGGGCTGAGTGAACAACTCACACCTGAAGGCTGCGGATGTCACTGCACCCACT
The DNA here is from genome assembly GCA_004024745.2 of Catagonus wagneri. Taxonomy (NCBI): domain Eukaryota; kingdom Metazoa; phylum Chordata; class Mammalia; order Artiodactyla; family Tayassuidae; genus Catagonus; species Catagonus wagneri. The sequence goes on along the minus strand of PVHT021183521.1, from coordinate 818,465 downwards.
CTGCCCGCGTGCTCAGGATTGTCCACCCAATACCAACCCTGGACACAGGATGTACTTAAGTGGTCAGTGTAGCGAACCCACAGTTGTTTGTGATGTCAGCAACCCTGGCCAAGAGCTACAGTCTTTTCCAGGGAAGAACATTTTCTAACAAAAGTGCACCTGCAGGAGAGAGTAAACTCTAAGTTCTGAGAGAGCGAACGGGAATATTGTGTGCACAGTGCAGTGGGTGCTCATTGAAACGGGGGCTGGTAGGAGCCAGCTGCCTCTGGAGCAGCTTGGGAAGCAGGATGCAGTCTCTCAGGTTCTGTTCTGTTACAAGGTAACTGTGAAGTTTAGGGGTGGAGAATGTTTTTACAGGCACTTCATGCAGAGGAGACACCCAATAAATGGTAGCTCTTATTATTCTAACCATATTAGTTTTCCAATGAGCCAATATATATTTTAACTCACTAATTTGTCTAACACACATTTATGAACTAGTTTATTACTAGTTGCCACCACTTCTGGTGTCAATGTTATTTTCTTTTCTGAAGTCCTCCAGGTTTCATCGTTCTGGAACGTGTGATGTGCTAACCAGCTCTGCGTTTATCTTGCCATTTCCCTGAGTAGAAACTACTTCCAGCAGAAGGAGGATCAGTGCGATTGGTCCAGTGGGTCTATAAAATTTTCTCCCTACATAGTTCACTAAAGTGAGAGTGGGTTAGAATTTTAGAAAAGAGAAGAAGACGAACACGTTTCTCCGGTGTAGAGAAAGCACCGTAGCTGCATTACTTAGTCCTGGGAAATGTGTTGTGGGACTTGCTGATCATCTGGTGAACTGCCTGGAGGCTAAAGGGATATCGGGGCAAAGCAACGAAACCTTGTGCTTCTCTAGAAGTTTAAAGGCTACCAGGCTCGCTGGCACCTGGTTTCCCACTTGATCTTTAGAAACACCTTTGAGGTAATCAGGACCAGTATTACTATGGCTTCTCTTTTGCACAGGAGGAAATCTAGAGTCAAGTTATCACCCCAATCACACTGCCACCTGGTGACATAACTGACCTGGGGCAGCGACGGAGTGAGAAAGAATCTCGTAGCTTCACTGTTTAAGTGAATCATTCAAGAGCTTATTGGAAGCTTCCCAGCTTTGAGTCTTCACCGTCAGATTCTCCTAAAACTTTCCGTCAAAATCCCATATGTCCTTCTCATGAGCTTCTCCACTAATTACCTTATTCAGTACAGTGAGAGACCTGATTAAATTTTCAAATTCATTCTTTTGCATAAAACGTTTTATATGTTGAGTGCAAAGTGTGTGTGCATGCGTGCACATATGCACACATGCATATATGTTCCATTTTTTTAATGATTGTTTTCTTGTCTGCTCTGACCGATTGCATGTGCACACAGCAGCCTGTGTCTGTACATACAGATTGTCTTCTCTTAGTGGAGGAAAACCTATTGCCCTGTTATTTGAAGCCCAGATTATTCTTTACACTTGCAGAGCATGTTCACAAGGGTGTTCACATGCATTGTAATCTCATTCAAAATGCTGCTCCCCTATAGCACAACCAGAGTGGAAATAATTGTTCAGAGTCAGACAGACTTGGAAAAGTGAACTGATTTTCTGGATTTTCCAAATCATGGCTTGCAGTTCTCATGCTCCATAAACATTCTACAACTAAAATTTTAGAGCACATATCTGATTTTTGTTTTGTTTTTCTTTTCTGATAATAGTTCATTTTTATATTCAGAGTTTCTAGAGGTAAGTATCATAAAATGCATAATATTGCATGAGAGTTTACAATCTAAAATCCAAGAGTCATAGTTAGGTTAAATTTCATTTTTTAACATCTCTTCATTTTCCTGTCATGACTCAACAGAAAAGAATCTGTCTAGTATACATGAGGACACAAGTTCCATCCCAAACCTTACTGAGTGGGTAAAGATCCGGCATTGTCGTGAGCTATGATGCAGGTTGCAGATGCGGCTCTTATCTGGCATTGCTGTGGCTATGGTGTAGGCCAGTGGCTACAGCTCAGATTCGACTCCTAGCCTGAGAACCTCCATATGCTGCGGGTGTGGCCCTAAAAAGACAAAAAAAAAAAAGTAAGTAAAAACCTAAGTGGTGAAAAAAGAAACTAAATCATTACCTTTACAGTTGTTGCTGGTTTTGTTTTTAAAAACATAAGCATTCAGGAGTTCCTGTTGTGGCACAGCTGAAAAGAATCTGACTAGTATCCATGAGGACGCAGGTTTGATCCCTGGCCTCACTCGTTGGGTCAGGGATCTGGCATTGCCGTCAGCTGTGGTATAGGTCACAGACGGAGCTCAGATCTGGTGTTCCTGTGGCTGTGGTGAAGGCTGGCAACTGCAGCTCCGATTTGACCCCTAGCCTGGGAACTCCCATATGCCCTAAAAAGAACAAGAAATCATTCGGAAATATTATTGGATTTCTTCCACTCAGGAATGCCAATTCTTTGTGACATTTTGTATCTCTTAGTCAAAGTTATGGGGTGTCCTCCTCACTCTTTTGAAATGTGGAAAGGAGAATGTCCAACAGTTAGGCTTCAGTGGGATCTTAGAGACTTCAAGAAATTCCTAGTGTATCCTCCCATGAGCTTCTAATTTCTAATTCTCCATCAGTTTCATCTTTTCCCACTCGCTGAGGTCTATTTGATATATTTTGGCCCCTTTAGAGCGTCAGAGTTATTCTCTTTATTGTGTGCATAGCCAACGAACCCACACTATATCCTTTCAGATTTCCCCAGTGAAGGCATCTAGGATAATCGTACCAGCTTAGGGGTTCATTACAAGGACTGGAACCTCATTTAGAGGAATGGGTTAGAACAATTTAAGAGCTCAAAAACAATATTTCCCAAGGCTGGGATTTTTATTTAATGCTAAGACAACTCAAAGCAAAACCTGTATCATAAAGTATTTTGGAAGTGATTAATCAGCTGTGTATACTTGCAGATTTCTGTCTATTCCTTTTATTAAAAGCAAGAGCGATTAACTACTTTTCGTGAGCCACTTCTCCCCTTTGAAACTGGGCCAATATGTATCAACAGTAGTAACACAGTTTTGCTGTGTTATTATAGTTCGTTCACCTCCTTTTTGTCCTGCGGTATATTTCTATGTAGACAAGAACAGTGTCTTTTACTTTTCTAAGACCTGTGGGCACTCCAGTTCATTTCCCTGAATCTATTATAAGCCAAAAAAAGTAAACCTTCATTGATATGACTTTTATCCCACTTCCTAGTCCTCAGTTGACAATTAAAGGTAAATATCTCAGTTTTCAGAATAGGAAAGTCTAAAAAGGTGTAATGATGTACTGAAATTGAAGGTAGATATATATGTTTATACAAAGGTGTTCCCAGTCTCAAGCGACAGGCTCAAATTTACTAAAGAGATGTTCATGGAAAACAGACACAGAGTTCCCATTGTGGCACAGTGGAAACAAATTCAGCTAGGATCCATGAGGATGCGGGTTTGATCCCCAGTCTCACTCAGTGGGTTAGAGGATTTGCGTTGCTGTGAGCTGTGGTGTAGGTCGCAGATACGTCTTGGATCCCGCATTGCTGTGGCTGTGGTGTAGGCTGACAGCTGTAGCTCCAATTTGACCTCTAGCCTGGGAACTTCCATATGCTGTGGGTGCAGCCCCAAAAAGCAAAAACAAAACACAAACGAAACAACCCAGACAGAATTAGACTGAACCAGCGTTAAATCCAAGTGTTACTTTATAAATTGCCTGCATATATTGTATCTTCATTACAAATGCACAGGTCCTCTCCCTTGTCCCATTCAGGCTATTTGGCCAGCTGCAGGCTTTCGTCCTGGTGTCTGCTTGATCCCACTCACCGCTCGGCGCACACTGAACCTGGATGTCTCCTCTTCTGAGTTGAAACTTACAAGTACTACCGTGAAGATATTTTATGGAGGAAACTCTGAGACTGAGTTTGCAAATGCAATAACAGTGAGCAGTCACTTTGGGTAACCATGTGTGCTGTCAGGACCTCAAGAGCTTCCACAGTGACGTGTCCTGGGCCCTGCTGTGTTTCAGTCCCTTGACGTGCCTCGCACAAATTTGACTGGCTACGGTGATTACGATGAGCAGTCAGTAGGCGAAAAATGGAAGCTTGCTGAGATGAAGCAGCTAGACCACGGGCACGTGGCTGTTGACCAAAGAACCGTGTTTGGATCCAGGCCCTCGCATCCCACATTGTTGAGACCACAGTCATGAGCTGCTTCAAAGTCCAAAAGGGTAAATACAAATTAGCTTTCATGGAAAAGGAGAGTTGGGTTTGAGGCAAAGAGGAACACTTAGAAAGGCTGAAGGGCATGGGGTCCTTTATCACATGACAAATAAGTATAATTAGAAGCCAGGTGGGTGAGGTGACCTCAAATCTACAGTTATCTGAACGGACACTGACATGCTCTGACTCTCAGGATAAGACTGAAACCTGCTATGGGCAGTGTGTGTTTGAATGTATGTATGTACGTGTGTGCGTGTGCGCATGCAGGTATGAGTGCCCATGCACGAGGGGAGAGTGCACTGGACCAAGAGAGAATGAGGTATGGTGCATAATAAGACTGGTTTAGAAAGAATCTGCCAAAAACAGGATCCCAGCTGCTGCGTCCACCGGACTTCTCCCACTGGGCCAGTTGCAGGGTCATCCACCATCTCAGGAAATAACCATTTTATGGTGGGTAATTTCTGGTAGATTCTCAATAAATAATACATACAGACTTTATCTTTCCTCCATGCACAGCCCTGTCCCCACATTCCTCCTCATGTGTAGCTGGCAAAAGGCTAAGGAAGAGAATTAAAATAGATGTGCACGATTGGGAGACGGATCCTTATTAACTCTCTGAGAGAGACCCTGAAAAGCCCCTAGTGTCACCATACCCCAAGGAAGTAAAATTGCTGGATCAGTGAGAATAAGCTCTCTCCCTCTTACACCCCATGTTCTCAACCAGCCCCATAGCACTGTGGTTCTGGAATGCCAAGGTCTTCCTGTAGCTCCAGCTTTTTGCACACTCTCTTGACATAAGCAAAGAAAGAAAGTCTCTTGAACCTGGAGAGCCTTGCAGGTTTCTGCGAATCAGCCAGTCTGAACAGGGCTGTTCAAGTCCAGACTAGATCCAAGTAATTAATGGGAGGCAGGTAAAATAATTTAGGAATTATTGGCAGTGGTGCCTCAGGGGCCATGTTGAAGGTTGATGATTGGGAAGTAAAGGGCTCTTGGACCTCAAGGACTGCAAACGGCCCCATTACTACTGCATCTGCTAATCTCTAAGTTAGATTTTGAGGTTAGTACCTCCCACTTCCATGAAGATAATCTGTGCAAAAACGGTCTGCACTGTGGTGAAATTTTAGGACTCTTAGCATCTTTGTGGTGTATGCTTTCCACTTTACCAAGCTGGACACAGGTAATGAGTCTCCATTTGAATCCATTGCTTGGACTTTAGAGCAGTCTGATGAACCAAAATGCAGGTGTAGTACTTAACAGCACCGGGCATATAGACTTTGAAAACTGATCTAGTTGCAAAATACTCTGATTTGGCTAAATTGTTACTCATAGTGGAAGGTTACATCACAGCAGGTGACCCACTGGTCAAGTTTGTGGAACTGTCCCCGTTATCTGGGATGGCTGGTCACCCAGAAGGACATAGTCCTCTCCAAGCACTGCGGGGTTAGTTGAGATGGCTTTTAAGTCTATGTGATTTATAAATTTCCTTTCTAGCTGCTCTCTTTGGTAGTTTTTTATTGAAGAAGCTGTGTTTATTTTGCTGATTCATCTTGGTTTAAAATAGAATTCCACAAAGGAAGAAAGAGGAAAGCAGAAGGAAGAAGTTTTTTTAAAAAAATAATCAATGGACCCTAAAAAGTATAGTTTCCCTAGAATACAGTCTGGCAGTCTCTCAAAAAGTCAAAGAGAAACATCATTAGATCCACCAGTTCTACTCCCAAGTATATACAGAAGGAAATTAAAAACACGTGCACACAAAAACTTATACGAAAAATGTGCATAGCAGTATTATGCGTAATAGCTCCAAATAAATTGTGCTATATCTGTATAATCCAAATTAAGGAATATCATTCAACCCTAAAAAAGAATGAAGTCTTGATCCATGCTATAACAAGGATGAACTCTGAAAACGCAATGCTAAGTGAAAGAAGGCAGACACAAAGACCACATAGTGCATGATTCCTTTTATAGACATGTCCAGAGGAGGCAAATCTATGGAGATACAAAGCAGATGAGTTCAAGCCAGAGACTGGGAGAAGGAAGTGATGGGGAGTGGCTGCAACTGTATTAGGAATTTCTCTGTGGGTTGATGACAATGTTCTGGAATTAAATGGTGATTTAATTCACCATTTAATTGTACAACCTTGTGAATATACTAAAAGTCACTGAATTACACACATTAAAAGAGAGCATGGTATATGAATTCTATCTCAATTTAAAAATCAAGAATGTTTATCATAAATGAAGTTTATGAGTTCCCAGATTCAAAAGATCTATTGAGTGCCTCTCAAAATCAGTTTAAAGCGGTTCCATATTAAAGTACATTATTGTGACATTTGAGAGCATTAGGGATCAAGATGTGAAAGCTTGCAGGGAGGCAGAAGAAAAATGTTGTCTACAAAGAATCAAGAGTCAGGGGAGTTCCCGTCATGGCGCAGTGGTTAACGAATCCGACTAGGAACCATGAGGTTGCGGGTTCGATCCCTGCCCTTGCTCAGTGGGTTAACGATCCGGCGTTGCCGTGAGCTGTGGTGTAGGTTGCAGACGCGGCTCGGATCCTGCGTTGCTATGGCTGCGGTGCAGGCCAGTGGCCACAGCTCCGATTAGACCCCTAGCCTGGGAACCTCCACATGCCGCGGGTGCGGCCATAAACCCGCGGCCATAAAATGACAAAAGGCAAAAAAAATAAATAAATAAAAAAAAGAGTCAGGATTTCACTTAGATTTTCCATAGCAATTCTCAGTGTCACAAAAACATGTAACTGGTCTCAGTTTCTATGGAAGAATTTCTGTTTCTTCAGGAACAGAAGAAACATCAATCCAGTGTGAGAATAGAATAAAAGCATTCTTGAATATGCACAGCATCAAAAATTTTATCCTTTCTTAGGAAGCTAGTAGATGACGGGCTTCCCGTAAAAAATAATAACTTAAGGAAAGAAGATTCTGAGTTCCACCAACAGGTGATCCATGCAAGAGAGAGGTGGGGCATTAGCAAGACAAACCCGTGCATCTTTGAAGGAGTCATAGGTAAAGGAAGGAGACGTTCAAATTGGAAGGGCACATGCAAAGTGCAAAGAGAATAGCCGTGCTGTTTTACAAGAGAGGTAATACAGTGGTTCCCACACTTTAGTGTACATCACTATTACTATGATCTGGATAAAATGCATATTCCCAGCTCTGCACAGAGATTTTAGTTTGGTAAATCTGGATTAGAATCTAGGTTCTGAGACAGGTGATATAAAAACATCTGTGACCAAAGCAATTAACTATTCCTTATATTCATATCTTATATATTACTTGTAAAATAGGCAATTGAACTGAATTGTTCAAATTATTTTTCAAAAAGAATCATTATTTAGAAAATAGATAAAATTGGTGTAGTGCTAATTGAAGGGGGCTGGGAGTGCAGCCCAGCCCTTCCTCTCCAGCCCCTCAGCCAAGGCTAGGCTCCTTCACATTGAAACAGTAGCTCTTCCACACCATCAACTTCTGAGCACGTGGCCCCACCTGTGGTGGGGAGAGCTAGGCTCAGAAGTTGAAGACGTGTTGGGCAAAACTTTTGGCAGTGGGCAAGGAGGCAAGGAGGAGACTCAGGAAACCCACACACGTGCTGTTGCTGCAGAACCACCTGTCTCAGCGTGTAGACACATTGCATTCCAAAGTCCATGAACCACAGAAAACAAAGTCTTTTATGGTGCTATGTAACTGGCGGTTTTTCAAAACTAGTGTGGAAACATACTGTCATAGATTCAACAGAAGAAATGCTAGACGGTTTCTCAGTTTTGCGGCATGTTGTTTGCAGACGTGCGGATTATCGTAAGTAAACTCGGGCCACGGTGTAGCTCTGAAAAGACATCCTCTGCAAATCCCCACCTTTGAGGCATCTGTGCTTAATCCAGATAATAATGCAAAAATTAGAAAGAGAGCCAGGTCTATTGTGCCATGGTGTTCAGCCACTCACCGTCCACTCTGCTCCAGGTTTGTCATCACCTCTGTGACAGGAGGCAAAGAGAAACGAGGTGTTAACTGTGCTACTTACTGCCCACACCAGCCGGCAAATTCTAGGTCTATAAAACTGAGGCAGGAGATTTTGATGATTAGCTTGCATGAGGACTGGAAGTAGAGTTCATTTCTAATTTACTGGTGTGTAATAGGAGACACTAAAGTTTGAGTGTGATGATTTTTTTTCCTCTCACAAAATGTTTCTTTAAAAAAAGCC
>PVHT021183521.1:787712-809918 GCA_004024745.2 Catagonus wagneri | reverse complement strand
CGATCCGGCGTTGCCGTGAGCTGTGGTGTAGGTTGCAGACGCGGCTCGGATCCTGCGTTGCTGTGGCTGCGGCGCAGGCCAGTGGCCACAGCTCCGATTAGACCCCTAGCCTGGGAACCTCCACATGCCGCGGGTGCGGCCATAAACCCGCGGCCATAAAATGACAAAAGGCAAAAAATAAAATAAAATAAAATAAAAATAAAAAAATAAAAAAAGCCCTCTCATCTTATCTGTCACCAAATTAGCTATGATCCTGAAAATTTGAGAGAACTTTGAAAATGGACTCTGTGAACCAATATCCTCAAAAGAGACTTAGGTAAACAGTGTCATTCTGCATTATAGCAAGACCACTGCTCAAGTGGGCAACGTTCTTGTCTGCCAGCAAGTGAACAGAATGGCTGGATATGCTCTGGAGAGAAGGGCTTGCTGGAGGACATGAAAAGGCACTTCTAACCCATACTGGTGGTGCACCTGGAATCCACAAACCACAGGAGGGCTCCTGGCTTTTGTATCTGAGATTAAACATGTGAGCCATCGCTCTTGATCCCACTCAGACTTCTTTCCCCAGAATTTCCAGGTTTGAAGGCCCATAAAGTCATGGTGTAGATAATTTTAAAGGTTCTCAGACACATTTCTCTTCGAAGCCAATACCAGTGTCTACAGGCGGTGCTTTTTGTCCTGCTGAAGAGCAAACGTGCCTTTCATCCAGAGACACTTGCTGCAGGTGTTTTTTTCTACGCCCTGCACTTCTGTGTTACTCCCATTCCTTCTGAAAGCTCCCTTCAGTCTTGTCAGTACAGCTGATACTTAGCAAGGACCTACCGTATGCCAAGTTCCGGAAAGCTAAATTCTTTGTGTTTATGATTATTTACTAAATAAAACTGAAAGTGTCACAGGAAAGGGTGTTACTTATGAGAGGACCTAAGCTGAAAGACACCAAGTGACCTTCCAGGATCACACAGGCACTAAAGGCAGAATCATGGTTTAGGTCTAGGTCTGAAGAGCTGCCGAAGCCAGAGATGAGCTGAGGAAACAGCATACGCTCAAGAGCCTACTCAAGTGAAATATTCTCTCTCTAAGGAAAATCTTCATGTGAACTTTAAACCGCAAACACTTTTAAAGTGGCAGGAAGAAATCTAGAGCTGAACCATACTTGAGAACGCTGGCAGGGACGGTTGCCGCTACAAGCCCTGCCGTGTTCCTGCAGTCTCTACCTGTGACAATGACTCATTCAGGCAGGTCAGGTCTGAAGATGCAAGAAACAGAGGTAAAGAAGTACAATGAATGCCCTGACGGACCGGGAGACAATGGGGTCTCTGAGGCTGGGAGACATGGGCTGTCTCCTCAAAAGGAAAGAAGTCTGTCACAAAACGGAGGGGTATTTATTTGGAGTCAGAGTGCAATGCCCAGAATGAGTGAGAGATTATGTCCCACTTGGGAGCTGCTGTTCCATAGGTACGGCTAGAAGGAGAGTTACGAGAAGGAGCGGAACCAGCTGAGGCTGGATGTGGAGGTGGGGCTCAAATGACGGAAGACGTGCATATAGCTGGTGCTGGAATAAAGAGAAGTCGGAAGCAAGGCCTGTTTCCACCCACTGCATGCATTTCTGTTCTTAAAATATGTGTGGCCCACAGGCTCTGCAATAGCATAACTAGTTGATAACCAGCCACAACGAATACAAAGGGAAAGAACATCTTGGAAGTGGTGCAGCTGAGCAGTTCTGGAAGCAATGAAGACCACTTTCACTAAGTAAGGCAAAGTGAAAATCGGAACATAGAAAACTTATTTATTAACTATCTAAGAAGAGATTCAGCACTTATAATACTACCATGATTTCTCCCCCAGCACAAAGCATACATAATGGTGCTTTGTAATCACAGTTTTTTCTTCTGTTTTTGGTGGTGAAGGGAGTAGAGGGTGGGGGTGCTTCAAGTTCACCAAATGTTTCAACACTTTCTCAGTTTGGGATTTTTTTCCTCTTCTCTGATTTTTTAACCTAGCAGTCTTTGTCACTTCAAACACTGTGAGCTTTCTTTTCTCTTTTTAGGCAAAAATTTTATAATAAGTTTTCAATTAAAAATGTAACAAATCTGAAACTTTGTTTTCTGCAGAAGCAAGATGGACAAAGGAGCTCTTGTCTTAACTTTTCTTGGAGCAGCCTTGACCTTGTACACAGCACCGACAATGAACAAAGCCACTTCCCTGTGTGCTAAACCCTGAAACCCCTGTAGGCCTGACCATCCCTTTCCTCTTCTAGTCCCTTCTGCCCCGTGGGAGACTATATTGTTTTAACCTCAGTTCATGGCTTTAATGTGTAATACCTAGATGTTTCTATTTCCAGCAAACTTTATTTTATGTATTTTTTATTGCTGCACCACAGCATATGGAAGTTCCTGGGCCAGGGATTGCATCTAAGCTACAGCTGCACCCTATTCTCTAGCTGCAGCAATGCCCCATCCTTTAACCCACTGGGCCAGGCTAGGGATTGAACCTGCACCTCACAGAGATCCAAGTTGCTACAGTCAGATCCTTAACCCACTGTGCACAGCACAAACTCATAGCAAATTTTATTTTACAGTAGACATTATATCTAACTTTGTTTCTGTTTTCATGAAAAACAAGTATCTATAACTTTATTTAAAATTTTGACTTCCAACAGAAGTCTTGCTTTCATCCTAGCATTACCTTTCTGGTATTATTTGAAAGTTAGTTTTATTTCCAAAATCACAGTATAATCATTCTTAGATTCCTTAGGCAACTAAATTAAGTTCAGTTTTACTACAGGAAAAAGTATTTGACAATTTAGAATAAAAAAGTTTTTGAAAATGGGTAAGCACTATCTCATCTTAGGTTGAGTATTTGTAAATGTCGATTGTGTTCTGAGAGAAAAAAAAACTGGTCTATTTCGTTTCTGCTTCATTCTGACATTAGCAAGAACCTCATTCATGAACAACCCAGCTCGAACCTCAGTTAAGTCTACACTACAGAGGTAAGCAGGTATTTAAGTTCCGCTTCGTTCCAATAACAGCCTCGGTTTTTCTCAACAACCTTCTTTTTCCAGCAGTAGCATCCCAGTTCTTAGAGAATCCACTGACTATTCACAACCTAAAGTGAAATACTTCTGCTATTTTTGTTTTCTTTCGCCTTATACACAATTGGAAAGTGTGAAGATGAGGTGAAACCTTTGGGCATTCCTCCAAGTGGAACCCGTTTGTGAGATCTGCTTCAGCTCCTACTGGAGAGCCATCTGCTTTTTATTACAAGACACTGGTCATTTTTTTAAATTTGGAATCGGAAGGGTCCATTGTGGCTCAGCGGTAATGTACCAGACTACTATTCATGAGGATGCGGGTTTAATCCCGGGCTCTCTCAGGGGGTTAAGGATCTGGCATTGCTGTAAGCTGCGGTGTAGGTCACAGACAAGGCTCAGATCTGGCATTGCTGTGGCTGTGGGGTAGGCCGGCAGCTGTAGCTCCAATTCAGCCCCTAGCCTGGGACCCTCCATATGCCGTGGGTGCAGCACTAAAAAAAAAGGAAAAGAAAAAAAAAAGAAAACTAGAAATCAATTTATACTGAATTTTAGCATTTTTTAGTGGAGAAATGTTCAAATGTGTCTAAGCCTGCCTGTTCCCTTGACCTGCTGTCAGTAATTGTAGCTCAAGTTTAGTTTATATCCTCAGTACAATGGATCTCAAAACAGCTTTCATTCCCAGGACTGGTGTCACCTCCACTCCTCTGTCTCTTCAGTGACTCTGAGTCTCTCTCTCCACCTCTGTGAGGGGAGCGCTGATGTGACGTTTTGTCTACATGTTTCTTTCCCGCCTGTGTGGATGTGCTCACCTCTGACACGTCTGGGCACGTTCCAGCCAAACTCTCCTCTCCAGGCCATGGGTTTTTTATGAATCCCCACTTTGCTGTGTTTCAGCTTGCACCCCTGTGTCTCACTTCATTACCCCAAGGGCTCCCCAGGGGGAGGAAGGGAGCAGTCAAACCCTACATGTAACAGCACTGCAGAACGTCCACGTCTAACAAGCTCTGGAGAGTGTGAATCACTTTGCAGTGAACACACATGACGACACACTGCTGTTGGCCTCAGGTCCCGAGTCATTAGACCTGTTCACATATAAAAGGGCCACTTAGTAGTTTTAGGTCTACAAAAAGGGAAAATGTTTTCCTAAAACACTGAGGAGTGACTGAAAGCAGACAACTTTGCCCCAAGTTTCAGGCTATCGCTGCACGTAGTTGGAGGAAACGGCTGGTTTTCTCCTTCGAAAGTCTCCCAGAACAGCCTCTGGCCCATCCTTGGATGAAATCCTGGCATGTTAGACTCTTTTGCCTCTATCCAGGGCTTTTAATGGCTTTTCTCTGCTATCACAGCCCCAAATGCTCAGCGAGAAACTGGAATCTCCATAAGCCAAAAATGAAACTTTCTCGTAAAATCCAATTCCACATTATTGTCCCATAGTAATCCTTATGCATTATTCATCCACCCCCAATAATACACAGCGTTCCTTGTCACCTTCCACACAGTACTCTCACTTTACTCCACCCTTTGCAGCTCCGCTCCAGATCCAGCTTCTCCTCACCCTCCAGCCTGTAGCAGTCAGGCGGGCTCACTAACACTCTGTAAGAAGCAGCCCCTGAATCGCAGCAGCTCAGAGAAGCTTCTCGTAATTTACATGCTCCTTAAGGGGCAGGTGTGAGTGCGCTCTGCTTTATGTCATCCAAACTCAGACCCCAGGGTGAGGGCGGTGTTGTCGATAATGTACCCATTACTACAGAGGGAGAAGAGGAGAGGTGAGTCCCACTCTGCTGCTGGCGAGTTCTCCCAGAATAATCGCCCGCCCTTTCACTTCCCCTCCACTTTGATCCTGGCAGGTGGTGGGAAGCAAGGGGAGAGTCTCTGCCCTCCTAATCCTGGACCTGACCTTCCTGGGAGGATGGTGTGGGGAGGTGACCAGGTCAGGGTGGGGCGAGGCACAGAGCTTCATGCTGGGCAGGGCCTGCGGACATAGGAGCCTCACCCACATCTGTTTCCACCCAGATCTGCTGGAAAACTCAGCTCTCTGTGCTCAGTCAGTTTCTAAGAAAGCTGCCCAGCCGTGTCTGCCTCTGAGGAAGCGGGATGAGTCCCCAGAGGAAGACCTGGAAAGCCGCAATGCGCAGCTCTAACGGCTGCCACAGACACAAGGCACGTTCCCACCCACTCCGTGCAGGCAGCCTTTAGACCCCAGTCCTTCCTTGGAAGTGTTAGTTAGGGTGTCCTATCTGAACCCACGTGACTCGGGGAATCTCCAACATGGAACAGCTCTCGAGGGAGGCCTGAGATTAATCACAAGCACTGGGCTTAAAGTAAGACAAACGTACCTTTGGGCCTGGGCATACATCAAGATAAGTGATCTCTGAGGAGTTTCTAAATACTCCCTACCTCAGCCTTCTTATTTGTAAAATTAGAAAAATGGTGCTAATTGTTCAATTCAGAATTCTGACGAAATTGTTGATAAAAGCACTGCTGGCAAAGGCACGAGAGCAGAGTGTAAGGAGTCTAAAGAATGATGCTGCACGGCAGGTGAGTAATGGGGGGGCTGTGTGCCGAAGCACCGTCTCCCCAGGCCTGAGCTGCCTCATTTCCAGGACTCAGACTCGGAGAGGAAGCTTGGTGGAGTATGCTGAGTGGAGAGGTGACCTGGGATCCAGGATCGCATTGCATACCTTGGCCTGCCGAGCCACATACCTGCTGACTGAGCCGATGGGAAGCCAGAAGGCAGGGGAGCCTATCACAGTTCATACGGGTCAGCTCTCTAGGACACTAACCAGGTAAATGTGGTTGAGACTGGGTCTGGAAAGCGAGCAGAATAGCACCAGCACATTCAATCACTGTGCTTCTGTTATGGTCACAGTGACACCAATGACTCCATGATAAATAGGAATTTGCTTTTTTCTGTACGTCACTGCTCTGGTGTGTCTCACCGATATTCCTGCAGGAACTCAGGGCCTCTGTTGTGTGACTGATTGTTTCTCAAATGTATACGTGATTAATTTGCCGAACGTTCTTTAGGACTCGTATTAGTGTATCAACAACTAATTCGCGTGTCTGGGAGACTCTGCAAAACCAGCATTTGACCCTTAGTAATGATGTCCCTATATTCTGCCAAGTGTGTTTGGAAGGACCACAGGTACTCAGTGACACCTGAGACAAGAGAGCCCTCTGCTGGAAATTGGTTGAGCTGGATCGTTGCTTCTCTGCCCCCCAGGCCTGGGCTCTGATAGAAGAATGATGTTTGCTCAGGTCATAGATGGTTTTAAATTCCACTCATTCTCAGACAAGGGTATTAAGGCCTCAGAAGTCACACAGGATTTCCCTCTGCCTCCCGCCTGGGAAAGGTGATGCTGGCCCCACTCAGCCTGGGCAGCCCTAGATTCCTACATACGCTTGACCCTCAGGGCCCTCGGTAGAGACATGTTGGGTTAAATAGATTAGGTGCAGCCAAGTGCCAGATGCCAGTTGCAGATTCCTAGAGGGTTGGGGGTGGGGGGAGGAGGCCCTCCTTGGACTGGTCTGTCCTTCCTTCCACCCAAGTGGGCAGCAGTAGACAGTCAAGTCTCAGACAGCCCTCGACCTCTGACCATCCAGGCAGGTATCTTCGCTCCTCCAGCTCAAGCCGGTTTGGGCCCTGTCAAGTCCCTGTGTGCAGTAACTGAGCTGACCATGCTGCTGGGACAATGAACAGCTACCCGAGCAGCATAGCTAGCCCATAGGATTTTTCAGTTCCCGACCTCCATGTGGGAGAGACAAGAGCCCACTCCCTCACAGCCTCTTCAGTTGCCAAGGGAGGCAACAACCCACCAAACATTGAATGTGGCCCGGCCACAGCAACCACACAACAGATCATGTCCTGCCTTCCTTTGGCCTTCTGGTTGAAACAAGCTTTGACATTCATACTCACTGATAACCAAAGTTATGGGAGCAACTGTACTTCCAAACAGGCAGTTTCACAGTGAGGGCCGAGGTCTGAGTGAGCCACGTGCATCCACGTCCCTCTGAAAGTAAATATGTTGGCTCATGAGAGTTACGGGCACATTCCAGGTGCTCACGTATGTGCCCATGACCAGGTGACACCTGTGTGCTGCTGACTCAGACACCCAGGAAGCCCTAAGGAGCCATACCGCATCCAGGTGCGCCCCTGGGCCCTTGCCTACGGCCACTTGTTCTCTGTGTCTGTTACAAACGGGTCAGCTGCAGGGTGCCCGGAGCACAGAGAATGGAAGGCAGGAGGCATATGCTGCTGCAGGAGAGGCACGCTGGTGGTGGCGACTAGAGGAAGAGACCAGAAAACTGGGCAGAATATCTGAGAAATCCTAAAGCCTAGTGGCCAGTTCCCTGCTGTTTCACCCCTACCTCTCCCAACAGGGGTCCACCGCAGGAAAATCTTGGGTGGATCTCTTTCAAATTCACTCTTCTCTCCCTCATTTTGGAGGCTCTGAAGCACATTCTCTTGTTCCCTTGTAAGACCACTGTGTTGGAGTTTGGGACACTGCCCAGAGACCCCCGAGCCCAGCGCTGCCGTGTCTCAGTCAATGGGGCACAGGTGGAAAATGGCAACATCGCAGACCCCACCGATGTCCCCAGTGGGAATGAGTCCCATCAGGGCCCTGGGCTCACAGACTTCAGGGAAATCCTGCCCTGAGGACTGGCCTTCCTCGTTCTTCTCACCTGCTGGCCAAGAGGCCCATGCACCCCCATCCTGGCTTCACCCACCGGAGTCTGGATTCTGGGGCAGCTTAGGGAGCATGTGAGACCCTCACCCTCTTTATCTGCCTGGGAAGAGAACGTCTTAAAAGCTGAAACTGACTGAGCACAGAGAGCTGAGTTTTCCAGCAGATCTGGGTGGAAACAGATGTGGGTGAGGCTCCTATGTCCGCAGGCCCTGCCCAGCATGAAGCTCTGTGCCTCCCCCCACCCCGACCTGGTCACCTCCCCACACCATCCTCCCAGGAAGGTCAGGTCCAGGATTAGGAGGGCAGAGACTCTCCCCTTGCTTCCCACCACCTGCCAGGATCAAAGTGTTCCTCCTCCCAGCTACAGAGGTCTCAGCAGTCTTAGCTACCACCCCCTGGGAAGAGCTCTAAGCCCAGTGTTTACAGGCCATTGTGCCTTTAATCTGCAGATCCCATTCATTTGCAAAGTTAATTTAGCTCAGCACCTTTTGCCCTACCCCCAACAGTTGCCCATACAGTTCTAATAGAGTTAGATATCATGTCATGTGTGTATTTCATCCTGCAACACTCCTACATCTTAAATAACTAAATTTGAATAGGTTACAGCTGACCTCTTGGGCTGTACAAATCTATGGGCTTCGATAAATGCGTTGAGACAGGCGTCCGTCCTAAAGTATCACATGGACTACCCCACCCCCGCCCCCACCGCCACCTCCATGTCTGTTTATCTGTGCAACTTTGCCTTTCCCAGAATATCACAGAAGGGGTTGAGGCAGAATATTAACTCAGGTAGTCAGTGTAGGAGCATGGGCTTCGATGCATTCTTTTGAAGTGGCTATTGATTAACATCTGTGGCTTAAGGGCTCCAGGCAGTAACACCTCCACAGGCCTGTTTTATTGTAAGAAATGCGCATTCCCCACAGACTTTGTTTACATAGGAAATGCAAATCTCTAGCCCACTCCTCAACTGGTGGGAAAGGAAGAAAAGGACAAAAAAGCAATTTACCAAACCCCTGTTGGACAAGGACTAATATAGGTAATTGAGCAATGCCAATGAGAGAAAACCACATCTTCTGGACCCCACGTTGGTGCCCCTCCCCAGCTTTAAGGAATAAAACCCCCTATAGGACGATAGAGAAGGGGGCTCTTCTCCCCGCTCCCAGTAGCCCTGGGAGCTTTTTGCTTTCCTTTAATAAAAACTTTGCTTGCTTGGCTGCCTCCACGTTCGTGGAGTTCATTCTTCGACTGCCGTGAACCAGAACCCAGATTCCGGTATCATCTTTACGGTGTCAGGGTCATACTGCGTGCAGCCTCTTCAGACCGGATTCTCTCACTGAGCAATATGCATGTAAGTTTCACCGCTGTCTTTTTGTGGGTTGATGCTTCTTTCCTTTCTATTGCTGAGCAGTATTCTACTGCATGTGTATTAGAGGAAACCCAATTTTCTGTCTCTCTTTCTATGCTCCTGATTGAGACTCCTCTGAAATAAAAGACAGATTACTAGGAGAAAAACAAACAGAATTTTAATAGCATGCGTACACCGTGAATAAAGGGGATAACCCAGGAAAACTGAGTAACTGGCTGAAAAGGCCCAAGTCATCGCCTTAAATACCACCTTCAGCTAAAAACAAAAAAAGGACTTGGGGGAAGGGGGCGTGTTATCATGCAAAGCGCTGTAAGTGAGGGCATGGTTGTCGTGCGGGTTTAAGTCAGGACTCATCCGATGATGAGAGTCACTTGAGATTTAATCATCCTTCAATTTCTGGTACAAAGAGGGCCACGTCCTGCAAATGGAGATTTCCCTAATAAATGTAAACGTCCTTCACAAAAGGGCAACTCTGGCTAGCTGAGATTTTTTTTTTTTTGATTAATCAGACTGAAATAATCCTTATGCCAAAGAGATATATTTTGTGGTGGCATATTCTGCTCTTTTTGACATGGATGTGCCCCAATTTGTGTATGCATTCATCTACTGAAGGATATCTTGTTTCTTCAAGTTTTTAGGCATTGTGAGTAGAGCTGCTGTGCATATTTGCATCCTTGTTTGCATCTGGACAAGCCAATGCCCTGAAAGATTTGAGCGAGATATACCCCACTTTCTAGGGCACTTCATGAGACTTAGAGGGATGGGTAGAGCAAACTCAAAACAGGCTTGCCCAAGGCCAGTGCAGCTCCCCTGGGGAGCTCAAGCAGAGAGGAGGAAGGGCTGAGAATTTCTATTAGAGAAGTTGGCCACAAGAGGGCACCAGTGTACCCTCAGACAAAACTGCAGCCCCAGGGCTTCACTTCCAGGCTCCCTGTTGGGGTTGATGATGAACCAAAGAAAAAGCCCATGGACCTGGATTGTTTTAAGGGCACCTGTGACTCCTAGGCCTAAGAGTCCTCATGTCAGAAAGAGGAAACAAGTGTCCAGTTAGCATTCGATGGGGATTTCCAGCCTGGCAGGGTGGCCCAGTGCTTGGAAAGCTTGACAGTCTCCATGGGGTTGGATTGCATTTCCTTCCTCCAGAGGTAAAAATCTTGACAGAGGATTTTCTTTGGTAGGTCAGTAATATACTTCCCTGTGCTGTACAGCAGGATGTGAGTGCTTATACCTCCAAGTGTCAGAGTTTGCATCTGTTAACCCCAAAGTCCCTGTCCATCCACAGCCTCCCCTCAGTGCTGTCAACCACCAGTCTGTGTTCCAGTCCATGGGTTTCTTTTCTGTGGAAAGGTTCATTTCACCGTAGATTAGATTCCAGAGAGAAGGCGTATCCTGTTGTTTTTGTCTTTCTCTTGCGGCCTTCTTTGACTTTGTGTGAGAGTTTCTAATTCCTTGTATGTGGCCTTTTTTTGTCCTTTTTTTGCAGCTGTGTGGTATTCCACCGTGTATATGTACCACGTCTTCTTAGTCCATTCATGTGTCAATGGACATTGAGTTCCTTTTCATATCCTGGCTCTAGTGAATAGTGCTGGAATGAACATAGTGGGTCCTGTGCCTTTTTAAAAGAAGCTGTGGCTGGATATATGCCCAAGAGTGGGATTACTGGGTCATACAGTAGGTCTCAATTCATTTTTCAGATTTATGGCCGTCCTGTTGTCCATAGTGGTTGTACCCATTGGCACACATACCCACACCCTAGGAGGGCACCCTCTTCTCCACACCCTCTCCAGGATTTGTAATTGGTAGACATACTAAAGATGGCCATTCCAACAGGCATGAGGTGGTACCTCAGAGTCGTTTCAGTTTGCATCTCTCTCCTCAGGAGTGATGGTGATCACTGGTTCTGGTGCTCGTTGCCCTCTGTATATCAGGATTTGGGAAATGTCTATTCAGGTCTTTCACCCATTCTTGAAATGGGTTGTTGTTTTTTGGTTTGCTGTTGGCTGGCATCATTTGTTGTGCTGGTAATTTGGAAACCCCAGCCTGACCTGGGCTTTGGGATCCGGATAAAGTGCCTGCGGGGTGTGCATGGAGGATGTTAAAACGGGGGTATCTTGGATGAACATCTGAGCTCATCCCTGTGCTTCTTCTCTCAAGAGGTCTCCAGAAACTCTGTCCTCCTCTTTCCATGTGAGCCTCTTTGCTTCTCTATATCCACCTGGTAGGAAGACCTGATCCAAAGCCAGGTCGGGTGACTTGAGGCCGGTAGATTCATATAAAGAAAGCTCTCACAGAGATCCCTCCCTGCCCCCTGGGTCAAATATCTCTCTTTGTTGCTGTGGCGGGTTTGGTAACCTCTGTGGCTCGAAAACGTCTCTGGGCAGACAACTCAGGCATGCATGCTTCATGTGGTGTCAATGGAGGAAGAAAGAAAGAGGGAAAGAGAGAAAGAGAAAGTAAGCAAGCAGGAAAGAAAAGAATCAAGACTTTATTGTGCGAATGAAGGCATAACAGTTGGAAAATTAAGAAAAAATCAGTAGTTACATACAAACCCCCATCTTCATTTCTACACAAGTGCAGGATTACACAATAAAGGAAGAAGGCTGTCACGACCTGCTGGGTTGGAAGCTGAGTGGCAAGAGGTAGGTTGGCCTCAGGGCTGTGAAAGCCTCTGAGAGAGAAATCGCATGCTTGGAGGGGAACTTCTTGGTATTTAAATAAACTGGAGGAAGAAATCCAAGCAGCATATTGTCCACTGCCATGCAGCCATTGTGGCTGCTGAGCCAGCGAGAGGAGGAAATCCTGAGAGTTGCTCTTGGAGCAGATGTCCACAAGATAGCACCGGAGTAATTTCTGTACCTATTTGCTGCTCCAAGGCTGCAAGTCCAGGCTCAGAATGAGGTTTGAGGGTGTGTTGGGCTGAACCCAGAATTTTGGGGTTGTTTTCTGGGCGCCCGTGACTCTGCTCCAAGATTCCTCATGCCAGGCAGAGGACACAGGTGTCCCTTCAACCTTTGATGTGGATTTGCAGCCTGGCTGGGTGGCAGTGTGTTTAGTCTGAGGGATTCCGTGGGTGTTGGAATGCCTTGTTTTCCTCCAATGGCTAGAGGTGAGACCCACGCAGCATCTGTGTTGTATGGTGCACTGGCCGTTTTCAAGCCCGACAGTTGGGGTTTTAGGTATGTGGGGAGACAGGCTGGTGCTGCTGAATGAATGGGGTACTTCAGTGGCATTATCGTGGGCAACTGTGCTCATCCCTGTGCTTTTTTCACTTAAATGACCAAGTGGAATTTCCTTCTTGCCTTTCCAGCTGAGCCTCTCTTTTCAGTACATCTCCAGGGTATGGAGGCCTGATCAAAACTAGGTCTAATGAATTAAGCAGGGTTGATTGGTATCATCAAGAAAGCTCTCGGGGGAGTTTCCGTCGTGGCTCAGTGGTTAATGAATCCGACTTGGAACCATGAGGTTGAGGGTTCGATCCCTGGCCTTGCTCAGTGGGTTAAGGATCTGGCGTTGCCGTGAGCTGTGGTGTAGGTTGCAGACGCAGCTCGGATCCCGCGTTGCTGTGGCTGTGGCGTCAGCCGGTGGCTACAGCTCCGATTAGACCCCTAGCCTGGGAACCTCCATATGCCGCAGGGGCGGCCCTAAAATTACAAAAAGACGAAAAAAAAAGAAAGCTCTCAGGGAGTTCCCTCATGGCTGCCCGGCTCAAGAGCCTCTCTCTGTCACTGCCATGGCTGTGGTAAGAGCTGCTTTGGGAGGTCAAACCCTGTCCTGACAACTTCTCAGTGTTGAAGGTGGTGCCACAATAAATACATAACTAAAAATACTTACTGAAAAGAATGAGCTCAATTGATAAAGAAATCAATAAATATGTATATATATTCCTACAAGTAATCTAAGTGAATTTACAGATAAGGCAGCAATAAAGGATCTCCTGGTGTTATACCTCTGCTGGCAGAGGAATTTAAATACGAGCTTTGGGTAGTACCAGTGGTGGCATGGATTCAATTCCTGACCAAACAGTATCTCCATCACAAAATGGGTCCAGAAAAATATACAGGTAAGTAAAAAAAATAAATATATATGTTAATATATAAATAAACTCATACCATAAATAATTTCTTCTGCTCAGATAATTGCTAAGAAATCTTGACAGGTTCGTTGGAAACCAATTGCCTATTTTTCTTGAAAGGTGGGAGTCTGAACCTAGACACCTTCTCTGGTGAATGCCGGGCTGGTAATTTTTTTAATGATTATTTATTTCAATTCTAGTTGATTTATAGTGCTCTGTCCATTTCTATTTTACAGCAAAGTGATCCATTAGTACGTGTGTGTGTATATATATGTTCTTTTTCTCACATTACCCTCCATCTTGTTCCAAAAAAAGTGACTTGATATATTTCCCTGTTCTATACAGCAGAATCTCATTGCTTACCCACTGCAAGTGCAAGTATTTGCACCTAAAACCCCAGTCCTTCCCACACTCTCCCTCTCCATTCTATCAACCAGCAGTCTGTGTTCCAGTCCATGAGTTTCTTTTCTCTGGAAAATTTCATTTGTGCTATATGAAAGATTCCAGACAGAAAGGTTATCATACTGTATTTGTGTTTCTCTTTCAGCCTTATTTCACTTAGTATGAGCATTTCTAGTTCCATCTATGTGGCTGCAAATGGCATTTTTTTTTCTTTTTTATGACTACATAGTATCTCCCGCTTCCATCTCTTACAAGTGCTCTAAGGTTATAAATCTGTTTCTTTCCTATCATTTTATCTCTTGCTGAATTCCTTCTA
Organism: Catagonus wagneri; assembly: GCA_004024745.2. Lineage (NCBI taxonomy): Eukaryota > Metazoa > Chordata > Mammalia > Artiodactyla > Tayassuidae > Catagonus > Catagonus wagneri. Next base: position 796,043 of record PVHT021183521.1, on the reverse strand, counting down.
CACAGAGGCATAAAGAAACTGAACATCTGTGAGTCCAGACACTGGGTGAATAATTCTAATTTAAAATCATGGGTTTAAGTCCCAATCTGGCTTTAGGCTGTGTTCCAGTACCGGCACATGAGTTCAAATCCCAAATGGGTTTTGGCTGTGTTTGAGTTCAAGCACATGGGTTCAATTCCCAGTCTGTGTTCTGGCTAGGTTCAGGCTGTTAGTGCTGTCAGTTTCAGAATTAAGCTCTCAAGCAGCACACTGGCCCACCACACAATATCCTTAGTAAATGTTGTCCCTGACAATTTCAGCTTTAAAATGGGAAATGGAGTTTCAAGCACAAAAGCGAGGAGCGCCGGAAAACCAGCCTCCAAATAACACCTCGGCCAGATTTATGTGTGTACAAATGAGATTTATACTTGCAAGTACCTACTTAATAAAATATTAAAGGAGAATTTTTGCCTTAAGAATTAGTCAAAATGGGCTCTTTTGTTACTTATGCAGTTATTAGAGAAAGCTAGCTTGGAAAAAGTCTTTGTGACTGCGGTGGATGTCCCTTCTTGCCTTGACTGACCTCCCGACCACTCTGGGTACTTGAGGACCAGCTCGCCCGCTGATGGACCGCACCCACTGGCCACAACCAGGACCCTTTGGTCCCTGATCTTCTCCTGACGTGGACGACTGGCCACAGTGCCCCGGCCAGGTAAGGGACAAGAGACTTCTTTTACCTTTTCCGCATCCTTTCTCACGAGCTGCCCTCTTTTCCCTTTGAGACCTTTGAAGATCCGAGACATTGCCATTTCCTCTGTTTATTAGTATCGGATCTGAAGGGTCTCTGTCCCTGTGGGTTTTCTGAGAGACTGTAATCTTGAATTTGATGGAGTGCCTGACTAAGAAGACCATGCTTGTGTGATTTGTACTTCGTGTTCTGTGCTGTCGTTGGGATGGCCGTTCTGCCGTGTGAAAGAGGAAGGTCTGGTTCTGTTCCACCGCACAGCCCTCTTGGCGAATTCTGTCTGGCTGGAAAGAGGCTAAGACTAAGAAGAAAAAAATATTTTAACTGTATGGCCAGTATTTAGAGTCCAGAGAAAGTTGTTTTCGCATGTACAATTAAAAACATCAAGCTTGAGAAAACGTCTTTTCAGAATTCTGACCTTGAGGGAATAAGACCTTCTAGGAGCACATGATTTTCTTGAATCTGCCTTGACATAGGCTCTCAGGAAGGCTTATATAAACCATCTCTAATTCCTGAGACTGAAAAGAAAAAATTGGGAAAAGTCTTCAAAAGTTATTTTTAAAATAGTGAGTTTAATTTGTATTATGTGACTGATGGCTAAGCTTAGAAAATGAAGCTCTGAGATCTCTGTGTCTGTGTCTATGTGCATTATATGTCTTAACTTTGGAATGATGTCATCAAAAATTAAATGTAAATGAGCCCTACTTAACTGGCATAAAGGAAATTAAGTGCTTATATAAATTCTTAAATACAGAAGGTAATTGGCCAGAATTACTTTTAGGTTCACATGAGCTGAGAAATAGTCAGTATTAAACTAATATCTAGCATCGAAGCTAAAGTTTGTTAGTCTAATTAATATAGACATATCTTTAGACTTATCAACTTAAGTATAATACCTTATTGTACCTAGATTAAATGGAAGTCAAATGAGATACTTAGACATCAATTACTGAACAGAAACTAAAGGTCTTTAGGACTATTACTATGTTCGGTGTCACCCTAGATATTCTCTATAAGAAAAACCTGTTTTTAGAAAGTATAAGAGACAGTCCGTCATCGCTTTGGAAAAGTAGGATGTGTGTTTTCACTGAAGAAGGAATGAGGAAGCGCACTTCATTTTATCAAGTGAAAAGGAACATTGTCTTGTAGATTGTTGCTCTGGATGGAAAAGTAAGGGAGAGACTAACATGGATACAGAAAGTGATGCAAGATGTGTGGGAAGTGGACACTGAGAAAAGAGTTGTGCATGGTTGGGACTGACAAAGTTTAGAATAAATTTAATTGTAAATTCATTTTAAAAGCAAGCAGGTGCAAAACTTGAAATTGGCTTTTCTCTCTCTGCTAAGAGAACAAAATAATCTTGTAATGATACTTTAGGCAACAGATTATGTGAAGCTTTTTGGCCTTTAAGTGGTCTTTATTTTCTTTTGAGATCTCCTGTAACTATGGGAAAAGTATTGTCCACAGTGGCCTATTAATACGCTCTAAAGGAACCAAGCCATAATTTCTTCTTTTCTCTAAATACTGTTCTGCAATCTAATATGATGTCTACCTAAAATTTAGAAGCAAAGGGACGAAAATTTGTACAGAACCCCCACCGTGCCTTAGAGGGATTCAACCAGGTGTGGGATGGCCTTTCCTGGCTCACCCCTGAATTTGTGAGATTAAATGACAAGACACCCCTACATTGGTAACAGAGAAACCATATTCTCTGTCATTGGACAAATTCTACCTGGTTCTAGAGATGGACACCCTGGGGAAAATGTCTTAATCTAATCGTTAAAAGAAATAGTGACTTGTTTGCCACTGACTGAGTAGGGAGACCCGAAGTCTATTGGAGGTCCCCCAGTGGGACCCGCTGGAGTTGTGGAACTAATTTGTGGCCCTGGCTCCCTCCAGGGTGGATTGGCAGATGCACCCTGGGTTTCCCTTGGGCCCAAGGACATAAAGAAAAACTGAAATTTGCCAAATTGCCAACCTACCACATTCTTTATAGTGGACAGACTTGGTCAGTTTTCAGATGGTATGATTGCTTGATCAACTTCTTTGTCCCCAACCTAGGCCTGGAAAGTGTAACTTTCCATTTAGAAGCTCTGGCTAGGTTCACCTCACAAGGCTTAAAAGATAGCCAGAGAAGCATTGCCTTGTTAAATACTGAGGTCTCACTGATGAGAAAGGCGATCCCAGAAAATCCAAGGGCCCTCTGTCCTCACTGCCTCTCAAGGAGTAACCTGCTCATCACTCACTCAGACAGCTGTGCTTTTGTACCGTATGATCCGGAGATATCAGGGCTTTGCTTAATCAGATGAAAGCCCAAATACAGAAGGTAAATGATGAGAATGCTTATGCCTCTGAAGTAGTGACTAAAGTTTCAGACTGGTTTTCTGATATGATAGGTTGGATGGTATTATCCAAATTAATTTTTCAATGAGCTTTACTTGATGGGCTTAAAAATTAAGTGCTTATATAAATTCTCAAAAATACTGATGATAACAAGCCAGAATTAATTTTAGGTTCATGTGAACTGGGAAACGTTCAGTATTAAATTAAAATCTGCTATTAAAGTCTTTAAAGTCATCAAGATTAAGCATACTTCTTCTGGGGGGGCTGCAGGTGTGGCCTATGGAAATTCCCATGCTAGAGGTCAAATCGAAACTACTGCTGCCAGCCTACACCACAGCCACAGCACACTGAGTCCTTAACCCTCTGAATAAGGCCAGGGCTGGAGCCTGCATCCTCATGGATACTAGTCACGTTCGTAACCCACTGAGACACAGCGGGAACTCTAACATTAGGTATAATACTTTATTGTACCTAGCTTTGTAAAAGTTAAATAAAGTCTTGTTACAACTGTTGAAAATTTATTAGCAAGATACATAACTTTGTATGAAGAATTTTTTTTTTCTTTTTTACAGCTGCTCCTGTATGGAAGTTCCCAGGCTAGGGGTTGAATTGGAGATGCAGCTGCCAGCCTATGTCTCAGTCACAGCAACACCAGGTCCAAGCAGCATCTGCAACCTATACCAGAGCTCGCGTCAATGCTGGATACTTGACCCATTGAGTGAGGCCAGGGATTGAACCTTCATCCTCTCAGATACTGTCAGGTTCAGCTGAAGATCCAATTCAACCCCTAGCGAAAGAACATACAAATGCCACAACTGTGGCCTTAAAAAAAGGGGAGGGTCATAGAAACTCAAGGGAAGCTGTCACAGTAGCTCCATATCCAGATGATGGCAATCGAAGGATTACAGGCAATACTAACTGAAAACAAAAATCTGTCTTGCTCCTAGGGCACTATCCCTAGGAGCTCCAAGCGCACTCCCAGGGCATTCAGGCATCCAGAGGTTTTACTGCCAAACAGGAGTGTTGACACACCTGATTTCCAAGAGTGGGTTACCATCAGAAAGGGTAGGTGCCCTGGCCAAATCTGAGATAGTCAGACCCCAGCCTATATGGATTTCATGCACTGAGAAGGAGAAGGGTAAGAAAATTGTGGCTGCCCATCATGCATTTCAGGGTGCAGTGAGGGAGAGGAGTGAGGAAATCATGCTGGCAGGTGCACAAGGCCAGTGCCAAAAAGGGTCCTGCTGTGGGAAGCAGAGATGAGCTGAGGGTTGCTGTTAGGGTGCAGCAGAGCAGCTCCCTCTGCATCTCCCCTCCTTTATGTCCAGGCTCATATATGTGGCAGGAGATGGATGGATGGAACCTCAAGGAGGTACCCAGAACCTTGTATTTGTGTACATGGCGCCTCTGACCCTGTGGCCCAGTTTGCCTCAACTCAGTGAGGGAACATAGGTCTGCCATCACATGTCTAATTCAATTCCTGTCTGGCTGGGTGGCCCAAAGATCAGAGAGCTTGACAGGCTCTCTAGTGTCTGAGTGTCCTTTTCTTATTTGGAGGCAGAACTCTGAACTCAGAATCAGCAGGCTTGAATGTGAGACGTGCAGCTTGCCAGAATCAGCCTGGCAGGGAGTTGGGCTTCTGGAAAGCTGGGCTTCAGGTGGGGAATGCAGTGTGTCCAAGCGGTGGCATATTGGTGGCCGGGTTGTGCTCATTGCTGTGCTCTTTCACTCCAGAGATCTCCACATCCTCCTCTTCCCTGCTACAACGGAACATCTTCCTCCTCTGCTGGACAAGTTTGCCGAGGAACCTACGCAAATCCAGGTAAAAGTGAATAACACCCGGAGGTCCTGGATCTCAAGGTGGGTGCCAGGGCAGAAGGGTGCTGATTGAATGACAGCTGGCTGTGTTGACCTAACAAGTAGAGTGTCTGTTTTCAGGGTGTGGGACGGTGTCCTGTGGGGTGAGTGCCCTGGCCGACTTTGAGATAGTCACACCCCCACCCATTTGGCATTTCAGTGCCCTGCCAGGAAGAGGAGTCAGGAAATCATGCTGGCCAATGCTCCAGGCCAGTGCAGAACAGGCTTCTGCTGTGGGAGGCAGAGGAAGGGCTGAGGGTTGCTGTTAGGGCGGATGTCCGCCAGAGGACACCAGAGAAGCAGCTGAGCCGCTCCCCCTTGCATCTCCCTGGCTGTCTCACCAGGCTCAGAAAGTGATTGGAGATGGATGGATGTAACCTCAAGGAGGTGCCCAGAGCCTTGTTTTTGGGTATGTGGTGCCTCTGACCCTGTGGTCCAGTTTGCCTCCACTCAGTGAGGGCAAAGGTCCTCATTTGGGACCACAACTGGGGCTTACATGGGGCAGAGTCAGGGCCTTTATTGTAGTTAGCAGAGGTCTTAGCTGGAGAGAGCTTAGGGCTTTAGATAAGGACAAGGCTGGGCCTAGATTAGGTAAAGAGACAGGGCCTTAATTAGAGACAGCTCAGAGCATGAGTTAGGGTTAGTGCAGGACCTTAGGTAGGGACATGCCAGGGCCTTATTTAGGGACAGTGTAGAGCTTTAGCTAGGCAAACAGGGCCTTATTTGGAGAGAGCTCAGGTTGATAATGCAGGGTAATGCAAGTTCTTAGTTAGAGACAGTGCAAGGCTTATATAGGGACAGCACAGGGCCTGAGTTAGGCACACTGTCAGGGCCTTAGTTGGAGACTGACTAGGAACTAAGGAGGGGACAGTGCATGGCCTCTTTTAGGGATAGCCCAGAGCCTTATTTAGGGACATCACAGGGTCTTAGTTCTGGGGAGAGCCAAGGATTTAGTTAGAAGAAGGTCGGTCTTTAGTTAGGGGGAGCCCAGGGCCCTAAATACAGGAAGAGTCCAGATTTCAGCTGGGGAAGGCTCAGGGTTACAGTGAAGGATAGTGTAGGGTTGGTTAGGGAGAAACAGGGCCTTCTTCAGGCATGGTGTTCGGGAGTTAGATGAAGATAGCTTAGTGACTTCACTAGGGACATTGTCAGGGCCTCAGTTAGGGATAGGCCAGGGCCTTGGTTAGGGACACTTCAGGGCCTTAGGGAGAATATAGGGCCTATGTTAGGGAGAGCATTAGGACTTTACTTAGAAACAGAGTCAGGGCCATAGTTGGTGATAACTCAGTTCCTTAGGTGGAGAAAATCTCAGTCTTCATTAAGGGCACAAAGGTTTTATGGACAGGGCATGGCCACAGTTAGGGACAATGCAGGAACTGAGTTAGGCAGTGTCAGAGCCTTAGGTATAGACAGCAAGGTCCTTAGTTTGGGACATAAGTGGGCTTTAGGAAGAGCGCAGGGTCCAAGTGGAGGGCAACATTGAGACTTTTCTTAGGGACAGAGTTGGACATAGCACAGTGCTTTCGTTAGAGACAGAGCCTTAGTTAGGGATATAACTGGGCCTTTGTTAAGGACAGTGCATGGCTTTAGTGACAGTATAGGGTCTAAGTTCATGACAGCACTAGGACTTTGCTTAAGGACAAAGTCAAGGCCATAGTTTGACATGGCACAGAGTCTTCATTACAGATAACTCAGGGACTTAGTGAAGGACACATAATGGTCTTAAGTAGGGGTCGTGTAGGGCTTTAGTCAGGAACAGTGCCTGGCACAGGGCAGAACTACGTTTAGGGACAGTGTAGAGCCTTATTTAAGGACACTGCCAGTGTCTTTGTTAGGGACAGCCCTGGGCCTTAGGGACAGATCTTGGGTTTGGACAGTGGTGGCCTTGTTTTGGACATAACTGGGCCTTAGTTAAGGATGGTGTGCAACCTTAGCAATGGTGCAGAGTCTAAGATAAGGATGGCAGTAGGGCTTTTCATAGGGACACAGTCAAGACCGTATTTGGACATAGCACAGAGCCTCTAGTCGGGGCAGGATCTGGGCCTTACTTGGATATAGTCAAGGCCTTAGTTTAGGACATATAAGGGTATTAGGTAAAGTCACTTAAGAGTCTTAGTTACAGAAGCTCAGGGCCTTCATTATGGGCAACACAGGGCCTGAGTTAAACACGGTGTCAGGGCCTTGGGTTTGGACATCAGTGCCCTTAGTTAGGGACATAACTGGGCCTTAGTTAAGGACAGTGCACAACCTTAGCGGCAGTGCAGTCTCCAAGATGAGGACGGCATTAGGACTGTTCATAGGGACAGAGTGCAGGCCACAGTTGGACAGAGCACAGGGCCTTAGTTAGGGGCAGGATCTGGGTCTTAGTTGGAGATGATCAGGGCCTTCGTTAAGGACATATAAGGGTATTAGGGACAGCATGGCCCCTAGGTTAGGTATACTGTCAGGACCTTGATGGAGAGAGAATAGGGACTTAGGGGTGGTGTCAGGAGCTCGGTGAGGAATAGTACAGGGCCTTAGTTAGGGATGGAGCAGGGCCTTAGGAACAGCGCAGGGTCTGAGTTGGGGAGAGCCATAGGACTTTACTTAAGGACAGATTTAGGGCCATTATTGGAGATAATTCAGGGCCTTAGTAAAGAAAGATATGAGTCTAGTATAAGGACACATAAAGTCCTTAGTTAGGGAAAGCAGGGCCTGATGCACAGTGTCAGGGCTTTAGCTATGACAGCGAAAACCTTAGTTAGGGAGATAACGTGGCCAGAGTTAAGGACAGCACCCAACCTTAGTAACAGTTCAGGATCTAAGTTGAGGACAGCATTAGGAAAGTTCTTTGTCCATAGCTGGACTTAGCATAGGTCCTTAGTTAGGATCAGTCTAATTAGTGCCAGCCCAGGTCTTTAGGTAGAGACAGCTCAGGCCTCAGTTATGGACAGTACAAGGCTTCAGTTAGGATCAGCTCAGGGCTTTAGTTAGAGGCAGTCCAGGGACTTATTAGGAGAGAGTAGGGACTTAGGGACAGCTCAGGGCTTTCGTTAGGGAGAGTTTAGGTCTAGTTAGGGCCAGAGCATGGACTTCATTAGGGACAGCTCAGGGCTTTAGTTAGATGAGACAGAGCAGAGCCTGAGTTAGAGACTGTGTAGGGCCTAAGTTAGGAGTACATCAGTGCCTTAGTAAGGAACATTGCAGTAACATTTTTAGAGATAGCTCAGGGACTTATTTAGATACAGCTCAGGGACTTACTAGGAAACCAAGCAGGTCCTTTATTAGGGACAGTGCAGGGCCTTAGTGGCAGAGCAGGCCATTAGTTATAGACAGCTCAGGGCCTTAGGGACAGTGCAGGTCTTTGGGTAGAAATAGCTCAGGGCCTTTGATATCTATGTATTGATTTTGTAAATTTCCTGAATTCA
>PVHT021183521.1:773771-783905 GCA_004024745.2 Catagonus wagneri | reverse complement strand
TTTCTTTTGGTTGTTCTTCCCTTGGTATTTCTTTACTTTCCGATACTTGAAGTTTATCATGGCTCAGATATTTACTCTCTGAGTCCCAGTAGCAGCCATATCTTCAAACAGCCCTGGAGTTCCCGTCATGGCTCAGTGGTTAACAAATCTGACTAGGAACCATGAGGTTGTGGGTTCGATCCCTGGCCTTGCTCAGTGGATTAAGTATCTGGCATTGCCATGAGCTGTCGTGTAGGTTTCAGACGTGGCTCGGATCCTGCTTTGCTGTGGCTGTGGCTGTGGTGTACCAGCGGCTACAGCTCCAATTAGACCCCTAGCCTGGGAATCTCCACATGCCGCAGGTACTGCCCTAAAATGACAAAAAGGAAAAAAAAAGTGGAGGAAGGAAATCCGGCCAGCATTTTGCCCAGGGACAGTGCATCACCGGGGGTTTCAAAGCCAGATCCAGGAGGAAAACCTGAGAGTTGCTGTTAGAGTAATTGTCCACAAGACGGCGCCAGAGTACATGCCGGAGGCAGGGTCCGCCCCCAGGCTGCAGGTGTAGGCTCAGAGGCAGGGTCGATGGTGTGTTTTGCCAGAGCCACAGCAAGCCTCCAGAGGTCTGGGCTTGTCTGCTGGGCACCTGGGACTCTCTGCTCAGTGATGCCTCCCTTGGGAGTAAAGTCATTGAACATTATTGCATATACCGAAAAATATATTGTAGTATTGCACACCTGTTTCTGTTGAAAATTTTAGCAAGCCAGAGGTATCAGGACGTCTCCTTTTTTAGTGTGAATACACTAGAACCACCAGTATGAATTATATTTCAGTTTAACAATTTGGAGAATCTGATTTAAGTCATGAGTTTTCCCAGCTTTGGCCTCGGACCCTCATATGAAACAGGGATAGAGATGGCTTAAGACTCAGTGTGGAGGAGTTCCTGTCATGGCTCAGTGGTTTACGAATCCGACTAGGAACCATGAGGTTGCGGGTTCGATCCCCGGCCTTGCTCAGTGGGTTAAGGATCCAGCATTGCCGTGAGCTGTGGTGTAGGTTGCAGACATGGCTTGGATCCTGCGCTGCTGTGGCTGTGGTGAAGGCCGGCAGCTACAGCTCCTATTAGACCCCCTAGCATGGGAACCTCCATATGCCATGGGTGCGGCCCTAGATAAGGCAAAAACAAGAAAAAAAAAAAGAACCTCCCCCGCAAAAAAAAACTCAGTATGGAGACACACTGCACCCTGTCTCTCAGGGCAGCACCCAAGGCCTTGGGGCCAGCGTTCCTCTCACGTTTCTACCCTGTAGCACTAAACAAGGCTTGACTCAAACTCTCCATGAGGGGAGGGGGTAGGCAAGGGCTTTTGGAGCCTGGCGCCAGGTCCTCTCTAGGCCGCACCCCCACCCTTGTCGTCTCTATGATCTCCATCTGCACATGTGCGGACCAGGCCCTGCTTTTCCCTTAAGGAGGCGCAGGAACCTCGGAGTCGTGACCGGTGCCTGAGCTGCAGCAGAGGGCCTGGGACTTTGCGAGGTGTGGCGGTTTGCTGAGAGTGGGGTCCTTGTGGCAGAGGCAGAAGCGCGACTCTCCAGATGGAGCCTGGCACCAGGTCCTCTCTAGACTGCACTCCCCCCGTAGTCTCTATGATCTCCGTCTGCGCATGTGCAGCCTAGGCACCACCTCTTCCCATCCGCCATGATGGTAGTTCTGAGGACTGCTGCCTCTCTATACCGCATGCCCACATAGTCTCTATGATCTCCACATGTGTGGCCTAGGCCCCGCCTCTTCCCATCCGCCATGATGGTAGTTCTGAGGACCGCCTCCTCTCTAGACCGCACGGCTGCGTATTCTCTATGATCTCCAAATGCGCATCTGCGGCCTAGGCCCCGCCTCTTCCCTTCCGCCATGATGGTAGTTCTGAGGGCCGCTGCCTCTCTAGACGGCACGCTCACGTAGTCTCTATGATCTCCGTCTGCGCATGTGTGTCCTAGGTCCCGCCTCTTCCCATCCGCCATGACAGTCCTCCTGAGGACGGCTGCCTCTCTAGACCGTACAGCCTCGTAGTCTCTATGACCTCTGTCTGCGCATGTGTTGCCTAGGTCCTGCCTCTTCCCTGCCGCCATGACGGTAGTTCTTAGGAGGCGTGGGAACCTCGGAGTCGTGACCGGTGTAGGAGCTGCAGGAGGGTGCCTGGGACTTCGTGTGGCATGGAGGTTTGCTGAGAGCGGGGTCCTTGTGGCAGAGGCAGAACGCGACTCTCTGGAGGACTTCGGGCTGGGCAAGGGCTTTCGGAGACTGGCGCCAGGTCCTCTCTAGACCGCACCCCATGTTGTCTCTATGATCTCCGCCTGTGCATGTGTGGCCTAGGTGCCGCTTCTTCCCTGCCGCCATGACAGTCCTCCTGAGGACTGCTGCCTCTCTAGACCGCACGCCCTCATAGTCTCTATGATCTCTGCATGTGTGGCCTAGGTCCCGCCTCTTCCCTGCTGCCATGACAGTCCTCCTGAGGACTGCTGCCTCTCTAGATCGCATGGCCTCGTAGTCTCTATTATCTCCGTCTGCACATGTGTGGCCTATGTCCCGCCTCTTCCCTTCCGCCATGATGGTAGTTCTGAGGACCACTGCCTCTCTAGACCGCACAGCCTCGTAGTCTCTATGGTTTCTGTCTGCGCATGTGTGGCCTAGGTCCCACCTCTTCCCTGCCGCCATGACGGTAGTCCTGAGGAGATGCGGGAGCCTCGGAATCGTGACCGGTGCACGAGCTGCAGGAGGGGGCCTGGGACTTCACGTGGCATGGAGGTTTGCTGAGAGCGGGGTCCTTGTGGCAGAGGCAGAAGCACGACGTCTCTGGACGCTCTCCGACACAGTCGGGAGCCCGCAGTGCCTGGGTCTGGTCTGGACCTCACCCTGGGAAGGTGAGTGTGCGGTCCGCGTTGGGGCCTCCTAGTTGCAGGACAGGTGGAGGTGAGACCCATTAGGAGAGGGAGCTTGGGTCGTATGGGGATTCTGTGCCCAGCCCTGCCGGCAGCCTCGCGGGATAACGAGGCGGTGGTGGAGGGAAACTTCGGCGACCACACTACGTTGGCTGTGGTTTGCAGGAGAGGGCGAGCTGGGGGCCTGCGGGGCAGCCTGGCCATTTCCTCCTGTGTCGTCTGTGAACCTGGGTCGGGGAAGTAACCTGGGGAAGAGTCAGGTCAGATGTCTGAAAAGGAGGCTGTGAATGATGTCTGTCTTGTGGCCTTGATCTGAGGGTTCCATATGGTGACAGCTTTTTTTTTCTTTTTTCTTTTCAGCTTCAGCTCGCAGGGGCTTGATGTGGACTCTCAGTTCCCAGACCAGAGAATGAATCTGGGTGGCAGTGGTGAAAGCTCCGACCTCTTATCCCTAGCCCACAACGGAACGGTAGATGTGGTGTCTTTGTAAAAGGAGCAGGCAAAGTGCCAGGTAAGAACCTCCAGAGAATTGTTAACAGCTGCTGTATGTAGAAGACACTTTCTTTTCTTTGGGTGATTTACCTAAGCCTCCCCACTCTGACCAGATATGGGTCCCGGCACCTTACATACAGAGAACAGAAACCTGAGTTTAAGAGGGCGGGTGACCTCTCCAGGCTCAGCCAGAGTGGGACAGAGCCAGGAGTGAAAAAGGGCAGACTGTCCAGTTATCAGAGCAGTCTTATCAGGAGTCCCTTTGGAGAAACTGTAACCCACTTAAAAGGAAAAAAGAAAACAATCTGAAAATTGTCTCAAAGCACCCTTCCTTTTTTTCTTTCTTTCTAGATTTGCTGTGGTTTCTCTTCTCAAGGAGTAAACACTTTACCTGGTAAATAATTAAAAGATGCATTCATTTCAATGAAATAGTGTCATCCCTTGGTGTGTCTTAAGCATCTATTGTTAGTTTTTTGTTTGTGTTGCTTCTGTTAATGGACAAGCTGATTTTTACCGAATGAGTTTTGCTTGATGGGCTTAAAATTTAAGTAAATGCTTATATAAATTCTCAAAAATACTGATGATAACAGACCGGAATTAATTTTAGGTTCTTGGAGTTCCCGTCATGGCGCAGTGGTTAACGAATCTGACTCGGAACCATGAGGTTGTGGGTTTGATCCCTGGCCTTGCTCAGTGGGTTGATGATCCAGCATTGCCGTGAGCTGTGGTGTAGGTCACAGATGCTGCTCGGATCCTGAGTTGCTGTGGCTGTGGCGTAGGCCAGTGGCTACAGCTCCGACAAGACCCCTAGCCTGGGAACCTCCACATGCCGCGGGTGCGGCCCTAAAATGACAAAAGGCAAAAAAAAAAAAAGCTTAGGTTCACACGAACTGGGAAATATTCAGTATTAAATTAACATCTGCTATTAAAATTTGTTGCTATAATTAATATAGGCTTGTCTTTAAAGTTATCAAGATTAAGCATACTTCTTTTTTTTGAGGGGGGTTCAGGTGTGGCCTATGGAAATTCCCATGGTAGGAGTCAAATCAGAGCTACCGCTGCCAGCCTACAGGCCAGGGATGGAGCCTGCATCCTCATGGATACTAGTCCAGTTCTTAACCCCCTGAGCCACAGCGGGAACACCAACATTAAGTGTAATATTTTATTGTGCCTAGGCTTTATAAAAGTTAAATGAGATTTTGTTACAACTGTTGAGAATTTATTAGCAAGATAAATAACTTTGTATGAAGAAGTTTTTTTTCTCTTTTTACAGCTGCACCTGTGGCATATGGATGTTCCCAGGCTAGGGGTTGAATTGGAGATGCAGCTGCCAGCCTATGTCTCTGCAACAGCAACACCAAGTACAAGACGCATCTGTGACCTACACCACAGCTCACGTCAATGCTGGATACTTGACCCACTGAGTGAGGCCAGGGATTGAACCTGTGTCTTCTCAGATACTATGTCAGGTTCAGCTGAAAATCCAATTCAACCCCAGCCAGAGAACATACAAATGACACAGCTGTAGCCTTAAAAAAAAAAGAGTCATAGAAACTCAAGGGAAACTGTCACAGTAGCTCCACATCCAGATGATGGCAATGAGGGGATTACAGGCAATACGAACTTAAAACAAAAATCTGTCTTGCTCCTAGGGCACTATCCCTAGGAGTTCCTAGGGCACTCCTGGGGAACTCAGGCACCCAGAGGTTTTACTGCCAAACAGGAGGGTTAAACACACCTGATTTCCAAGAGTGGGTTACTGTCAGAAAGGGTCATTGCCCTGGCCAAATCTGAGATAGTCAGACTCCAGCCTGTATGGATTTCATGCACTGAGAAGGAGAAGAGTAAGCAAATCATGGCCGCCCATCATGCATTTCAGGGTGCAGGGAGGGAGAGGAGTGAGGAAATCACACTGGCAGGTGTACAAGGCCAGTGCCACAAAGTGTCCTGCTGTGGAAAGCAGAGAAGAGCTCAGGGTTGCTGTTAGGGTGCATGTCCGCCAGATGGCAGCAGAGCACCAGCAGAGCAGCTCCCTCTGCATCTCCCCCCCTTTGTCTCACCTCCTGCATCTCCAGGCTCAGATACGTGGCAGGAGATGGATGGAACCTCAAGGAGGTGCCCAGAGCCTTGTTTGTGTAAATGTCCCCTCTGACCCTGTGGCCCAGTTTGCCTCAACTCAGTGAGGGGACATAGGTCTGTCATCACATGTCTAATTCAAATCCTGTCTGGTCGGGTGGCCCAAAGATCAGAGAGCTTGACAGGCTCTCTGGTGTCTGAGCGTCCTTTCCTTGTTTGGAGGCAGAATTCTGGACCCAGAATCAGCAGGCTTGAATATGGGGTGTACAGCTTTCCAGAATGAGCCTGGCAGGGAGTTGGGCTTCTGGGAAGCTGGGTTTTGGGTGGTGAATGCAGTGTGTCCATGCAGTGGTATGTGGTGGCCGGGCTGTGCTCATCACTGTGCTTTTTCACTGCAGAGATCTCCACATCCTCCTCTTCCCTGCTACACCAGAATGTCTCTCCTCTGCTGGACAAGTTTGCCAAGGAACTTACCCAAATCCAGGTAAAAGTGAATAACACCTGGGAGGTCCTGGATCTCAAGGTGGGTGCCAGGGCAGAAGGGTGCTGATTGATTGACAACTGGCTGTGCTGACTTAACAAGTAGGGTGTCTGCTTTCAGGCTGTGGGATTTTGTCCTGTGGGGAGAGTGCCCTGGTCCACTTAGAGAGAGTCACACCCCCACCCATCATGCATTTCAGTGCCCTGCCTGCAAGAGGACTCAGGAAATCATGCTGGCCAATGCTCCAGGCCAGTGCAGACCAGGCTTCTGCTGTGGGAGGCAGAGGAAAGGCTGAGGGTTGCTGTTAGGGCGGATGTCTGTCAGAGGGCACCCAAGAGGCAGCTGAGCTGGCCCAGGCCCAGGAAGTGATAGGAGATGGATGGGTGGAACCTCAAGGAGGTATCCAGAGCCTTGATTTTGGGTATATGTTTCCTCTGACCCTTTGGCCCAGTTTGCGTCCATTCAGTGAGGGTAAAGATCCTCATTTGGGACCACAACCGGGGCTTACTTGGGGGAGAGTCAGGGCCTTTAATATAGTTAGCAGAGGTTTTAGCTGGAGAGAGTTTAGGACTTTAGATAAGGACAAGGCCAGGCCTAAATTAGGTAAAAAGACAGGGCCTTAATTAGTGACAACTCAGCATGAGTTAGGGTTAGTGCAGGACCTTAGGTAGGGACATGCTGGGGCCTTATTTAGGGACAGTTTAGAGCCTCGGCTAGGCAAACAGGGCCTTATTTGGAGAGAGCTCAGGTTGATAATGCAGGGTAATGCAAGTTCTTAGTTAGAGACAGTGCAAGGCTTATATAGGGACAGCACAGATCCTAAGTTAGGCACAGTGTCAGGGCCTTAGTTGGAGGCTGACTAGGGACTGAGGAGGGGACGGTGCATGGCCTCTTTTAGGGATAGCCCCAGGGCCTTATTTAGGGACAAACAGGGTCTTAGTTCTGGGGAGAGCCAAGGATTTAGTTAGAAGAAGCCCTGGTTTTAGTTAGGGAGAGCCCAGGGCCCTAGTTACAGGAAGAGTAGAGATTTTAGCTGGGGAGGCTCAGGGTTACAGTGAAGGACAGTGTGGAGTCTTGGTTAGGGAGAAGCAGGGCCTTCCTTAGGCATGATATTTGGGACTTAGATGAAGTTAGGGCCTCATTTAGGGATAGTTAACCTTAGTTAGGGACACTTCCTGGCCTTATGGATAGTGCAGGGCCTATGTTAAGGACAGCATTGGGACTTTACTTAGAAACGGAGTCAGGGCCATAGTTGGTGATAAGTCAGTTTCTTAGGTGGAGAAAATCTCGGTCTTCATTAAGGACACATGAAGGTCTTATGGACAGGGCATGGCCACAGTTAGGGACAATGCAGGCACTGAGTTAGGCACAGTGTCAGAGCCTTAGGTATAGACAGCAAGGGCCTTAGTTTGGGATATAACTGGGCATTAGGAAGAGTGCAGGGTCTAAGTGGAGGACAACATTAAGACTTTTCTTAGGGACAGAGTTGGACATAGCACAGTGCTTTAGTTGGAGACAGAGCCTTAGTTAGGGACATAACTGAGCCTTTGTTAAGGACAGTGCATGACTTTAGCAAAGGGTCTAAGTTCGTGACAGCACTAGGACTTTTCTTAAGGACAAAGTCAAGGCCATAGTTTGACATAGCACAGGGTCTTCGTTACAGATAACTCAGGGCCTTAGTGAAGGACACATAATGATATTAAAAAAACAGGGCAGTGTAGGGTTTTAGTCAGGAGCAGTGCCTGGCACAGGGCAGAACTATGTTTGGGGCAGTATAGGGCCTCAGGTAATGACAGGGCCAGTGTTTCTGTTAGAGACAGCCTTGGGCCTTAGGCACAATGACAAGGCTTTGGTTTTGGACAGCAGTGTTCTTGTTACGGACATAACTGGGCCTTAGGTAAGGACGGTATGCAACCTTAGCAACAGTGCAGTGTCTAAGGTAAGGACGGCAGTGGGGCTTTTCATAGGGACACACAAGACCATAGTTGGACATAGCACAGGGCCTTAGGGGCAGAATCTGGGCCTTACTTGGATATAATCAAGGCCTTAGTTAAGGACATATAAGGGTATTAGGTAAGGACACTTAAGAGTCTTAGTTACAGAAGCTCAGGGCCTTCATTAGGGGCAACACAGGGCCTGAGTTAAACACGGTGTCAGGGCTGTGGGTTTGGACGTCAATGCCCTTAGTTAGGGACATAACTGGGCCTTAGTTAAGGACAGTGCACAACCTTAGCAGCAGTGCAGTCTCCAAGATGAGGATGGCATTAGGACTGTTCATAGGGACAGAGTGAAGGCCATAGTTGGACAGAGCACAGGGCCTTAGTTAGGGGCAGGATCTGGGTCTTAGTCGGAGATAATCAGGGCCTTCGTTGAGGACATATAAGGGTATTAGGGACAGCATGGCCCCTAGGTTAGGTATACTGTCAGGGTCTTGATGGAGAGAGAATAGGGACTTAGGGGTAGTGTCAGGAGCGCATTGAGGAATAGTACAGGGCCTTAGTTAGGGATGGAGCAGGGCCTTAGGAACAGCACAGGGTCTGAGTTGGGGAGAGCCATAGGACTTTACTTAAGGACAGATTTAGGGCCATTATTAGAGATAATTCAGGGCCTAAGTAAAGAAAGATACAAGTCTTGGAGGTATTGTTGTGGCACAGTGGAAATGAATCCAACTAGGAACCATGAGGTTGCGGGTTTAATCCCTGGCCTCACTTTGTGGGTTAAGGATCCAGTGTTGCTGTGATCTGTGGTATAGGTCTCAGACATGACTTTGATCTGGTGTTGCTGTGGCTCTGGTGTAGAATGGCAGCTGCAGCTCTGATTCAACTCCTAGCCTGGGAATGTGCATATACCATGTGTGTGGCCCCAAAAAGCCAAAAAAAAAAAAAAAAGGTATGCGTCTAGTATAAGGACGTATAAAGTCCTTAGGGAAAGCATGGCCTAATGCACAGTGTCAGGTCTTCAGTTATGACGGCAGAAACCTTAGTTAAGGAAATAACTTGGCCAGAGTTAAGGACAGTGCATGATCTTAGTAAGAGTTCAGGGTCTAAGTTGAGGACAGCATTAGGAATGTTCTTTCTCTGTAGTTGGGCATAGCATAGGTCCTTAGTTAGGATCAGTCTAATTAGTGAGAGCCCAGGACTTTAGACAGAGACAGCTCAGGCCTCAGTTATGGACAGTACAGGCCTTAGTTAGGATCAGCTCAGGGCTTTAGTTAGAGGCAGTCCAGGGACTTATTAGGGGAGGATAGGGACTTAGGGATAGCTCAGGACTTTAGTTTGGGAGAGTTTAGGTCTAGTTAGGGCCAGAGCATGGACTCAATTAGAGACAGCTCGGGGCTTTGGTTAGATGAGACAGAGCAGAGCCTGAGTTAGAGACTATGTAGGGCCTAAGTTAGGGATACTGCAGTGCCTTAGTAAGGAACACTGCAGTAACTTATTTTAGAGATAGCTCAGAGACTTAGGTACAGCTCAGGGACTTACTAGAAAACCAAACAGGTCCTTTATTAGGGACAGTGCTGGGTCCTAGTGGCAGAGCAGGCCATTAGAAAAAGCTCAGGCCTTAGGGACAGTGTAGGTCTTTAGGTAGAAATAGCTCAGGGCCTTTGGTATCTATGTGCTGATTTTGTAAATGTCCTGAATTCATGTATTAGTTCTAACTGGTTTTTTTTGGTGGGGGGGCAATGGTGTGAAAAATTGGAATTTGAAAATCTACTGCTTCTAAAGCATCAGGTCATTCACAACCCAGAAGAAAGTGGCTCCTAGTATAATTTTCCCCCAGTGTCTCTAAATTACACTTGGACTTTGGGTCAACTGAATCTGGTAAGGCTTGGCCTCCATGTGGAAGTTTGATGTTTTCCCTGATTTTATGGTGTGGTATTGACATAGTGTTTTCAAAAGTAATTTATTTTCCATTAATGTTGAACATACAGACAACATTAAAAACATAAGAACATGTCTTGTCTCTGGAGTACACATATTCCTACCTAGTACTGTTGACATTATTTTAAATGGAATTGGTTACATGTGCTCGTTTTCAGATTACTTATTGTTAATAGATACATACAAATTTTTGTGAATTGATATTTTGTCCCATAACTTTGCTGAATTAGTTTACCAGGTCAAATAATTTTTTGTTGATATAGGAAGTTTTATATATAAGATGGTTTTATCTGTGTT